>OY992889.1:95332748-95410248 GCA_963921405.1 Cepaea hortensis | reverse complement strand
GTGTGTGTGATAATATTAGGTACTGGTGGTTCTTGGGGGAAATCCCCAGGGCTAGGCCGAGATCAAACCTGGGATCTTCTGCGCTAGATGCAGATTAAAAACTCAGCCGCGGAGCAAGCAAGACATGAAGCTTCTGATCGCCAGAAGGTGTTCCCCTACCCGGAATAGTTTCGTCCTTTACCTTCCACGAGGGTCATGACTCCGGGTGTCTTTCTCCTGTCGTGTATTCGTACCGTGTTTCGAGACGTTCGGGTCATTTTACTACAAATGCGCATTGTGCCTGATCTTAAGCCACCCCTCTCTCGGGGAGGAGGGCACTGTGCACCCGTCAGTTAGCCACGACTCCCCAGGTCCGAGTGCGACCCACTGCAGTAGCGGGATTATTTTAATGCCACCGGCAGGGCTCTGGGATCGACCCAGCCCCCAAAGAACTTGAATGTTTTGTGAGTTGTTTAGGGAGGAAAAAGGGGAGAGGACGCGAAATGATCACTTTCACTGAAGCATACCACTGACTTATAATGTGATGAAGTAACAGTTCACAGCCTTACTGCAATTTATACCAAAGGACAAGCTATACATTTATACACCTTTGTCGTTTATATCCCTTTAGTCTTAATACCATATTGCCCTTTACATCCATTTATCTTTTATATCCATTTATTTCACTTTGCCCTTTATCTTTCAGCCCCTTACCCGTTATACCCCATTGCCCTTTATATTAATTTATCTTTGATATCCCTGTATTTCACTTTACTCTTTATCTCCTTCTATATCACTTTACGCTTTACACACCTTTACGTTTTACACACCTTTACACTTTATATACCTTTCCCCCTTTATATACAGCCTTTTGGCGGGACTGGGGGTCCAATTCTTACCCCTCTAAACATACAATTTATCTATTATTTGTTTACCCCCGGCTTATGCTCCTCCTCCCCCCCCCCCTGACTTCAATCTGATGAAAACATCAAACAACTGGTTTAACTACTCACCTGCAACCTGCAAGAACTCCATCACTCAAACAATGCATTCATGGCCCAAGGTTTCAACATCCTGAGGTACATGTAATTTACAACCCTAAGTCAAGGACCAGAATACAACATTTTAGTCCAGCTATAGGCAATATTTACGTTCCCTATTCCCCACCGAGTTCTTAACGACTGACGCCCGTACCATCAATATCAACGCAAGGCATTCTGCTTCCAAATAGTCTGCGACAGATTTCGAACCCTATTCAACAAAGACCAGGGTGTTAACTTAATGAAAGCCGCTGCCATCCATTGTTGGATAATGAGGTCTTCACAAAATCCCACAGCCCGAGAATTACCAAGTAATAACGTGCCATAAGTACAGCAACTCTGAGTTTGCATTGTATTCTTACATGCACAAGGATTTGTTATTCAATACACAACGCTCCCACACAACTTACCAACTCCTGAATTCTATTATTTCAGTACCCATTCACATTTCAGTACTTTTGTCTTTTATTCCTTGGAGTAAATTTGCAGTTGTACCACTGAGACGGTGTAATCACTGATTATGCCCAAACAATGATCTATTCTGTCATTAATCTGCCCCTAACTTATTTTTCTCATGTTTCTGTGTCAACTTAGCCCTGGAGTACTGTCTTTATGTCTACATAATGGCAACGTAATGAGTTTCCCACCTACTGTTCTCCTCTTTCTAATTGAACGTGTCTGTCTATTCTCCGTGTAATGTTTTTACAGTTCCTCTTCTTGCTTGTTCTCCATGTAATGTTCTTACAGTTCTTCTGGTCTATTCTCCATGTAATGTTCTTACAGTTCTTCTGGTCTATTCTCCATGTAATGTTCTTACAGTTCTTCTGGTCTATTCTCCATATAATCTTCTTACAGTTCTCCTGGTCTATTCTCCATATAATGTTCTTACAGTTCTTCTGGTCTATTCTCCGTGTAATGTTCTTACAGTTCTTCTGGTCTATTCTCCATGTAATGTTCTTACAGTTCTCCTGGTCTGTTCTCCATATAATGATCTAAGAATTCTTCTTGTCTATTCTCCATGTAATGTTCTTACAATTCTTCTTGTTTACTCTCCATATAATGTTCCTACAGTTCTTGTTTGCCTGTTCTCCATGTAATAGTTTACAGTTCATCTTCTGTATCTGTGGCCTAGAGATTGAGACCACAGTCTCACAGTCCCCCCATACGGGGTTCAGTGTCAGCTGCAGCCTTTTTGGTAGCAAACCTCTTTGCGGCAATTCTCACAATGATGAGCATCGGCCGCTTATAAACGGCCGTTCAGAACGTAAAATTCTCTAGAAAATTCATAAAGAAACAATAAATGCTGGGGTTAATTTCGACGTCCTGTGGAGGACATACGACTAACCAATGTTCTATTGTTTCACGCCAATCTCTTATGCATTATTGTTGTATGCCTTTGTTGTATTTCAACGTACCGCCATTGTATTTATATATTATTAACACATAGATTTTTCAACGTGTGGCCATTGTATTTATATATTAACACGAAGATTTTCAACGTATAGTCATTGTATTTATATATCCCGGGAAGGTTAACCCGGTCAACAAATACCCGCAGAAGTCGGATGTGTCGTCCTAAGGGCGCAAGAACGCAGCTCTGCTGTAAACAGGCACAACGCAATCACGTCCGAAAAAAGTCTCCGGATGAACGCAGAAGAAGACGTATTTATATATTAAAACATATATTTTCAACGTATAGCCTTTGTATTTATATATTAATACGTAGATGTTCAACGTATGACCACTGCATTTATACAAATATATATGCAACTAAATATCATTTATTTACACAACTATATTTGCAACTAATTACCATTGCATTTATATATTAATTAACACATTGATTTTCATCGTACGGTCATTGTATTTATATATTAACACATACATATATTTTTAACGTATTATCACCGTAATCATTTATATAACCCAAATAGAAATATGTCTCTATCCCCCATATGCTCATTTGCCCTACTAACGGCCCGTAAATCAGCATCAATTTTAATCAAACAACTCATCGACTCCAGAGAGATTTGAACACATCACCACCGCGCTGACAAGCAAGCATGCTAGCCACTAAACCAACACACCAACCGCCCTGCCTTAAACACCAGAATATAAAAACACAACCTACCCCTACACAATCGTAAAATTTTCCCAACGGCTACACACACGTGTGTAAATAACCACACAATCGCATCTAGCCACAGTTCACGAAACAAACAGAACACACCATCCAAATAAATTCTTTCTAGTTCACTGTACATACACGCTCTGTCATAAAAACTAATCAGAAACGAAGTCTACCACAGCTAACTAGCAAAACAGCAGTAAATTAAGTTTCCGTTGGCCAACATTTACAGTCGTTTTAATTAGCAAATTGATTTTAGCCGCGGAGACAGACCAGTTGTGTGAATTATTATAAGAGTCAACTTACAAGTTGGTTGTTGTCTTCTGTGAGTCGCGACTGTGTTCTGATTAATATCTGTATATACGGGGGTGTTGTTAATTTTGATGTGTTTTGTTGTGCTGTATACTGTGTTTCTAAACAAACAATATTTATTGTTGTTCGCTTGCTCGTTTTGAACCCATGATTATTGCATACATGTGCTACAACTTCTAGTGTACTGAACTGATTTTTGCGTGTGGATTAGGTTTCCCTATTACCAGTGTCCCTCGCCATTATATATAGTTTATTGTGTATGTGTTTTGGTGCGTGGGTGATGTATTTTTCGTGTTTGTGTAGGTGTTCAGGCGTCGGCCTGGTTGTATTTAAAGAAAGCGGCAGTGAGCCTTGTGTGGTTGATGGTGTGTGGTTGATGGTGTGTGGTCGATCGTGTGTGGTTGATGTCTCCGTATAGTTTGTCCTCACGTGGAGCGGTTGTAGGGCCGGTGTTGTTATTTTTTTTTTTTTTAGACACTTCCATCATTTTAGCAGTTTCGCGGTTGCCATGAAATACAGTGTCCTATCCTTAGTTTATTAAATAAAATGCGCTTGCGCTAGGCAGACAGACAGGCTGAGGAGAGAGAGAGAGAGAGAGAGAGAGAGAGAGAGAGAGAGAGAGAGAGAGAGAGAGAGAGAGATTCAGACAGACAGATATACACACACAGACAGGCAGGCAGGCAGGTAAACAGGCAGACAGAGACAGAGAGAGAGACAGAGACACAGAGAAAGAGACAGACAGACAGACAGACAGACAGACAGACAGACAGACAGACAGACTGATAGATAGATAGATAGATAGATAGATAGATAGATAGACAGACAGATAGATACATAGATAGATAGATAGATAGATAGATAGATAGATAGATAGATAGATAGATAGATAGATAGATAGATAGACAGATAGATAGATAGATAGACAGACAGATAGATAGATATGCAGGCAGGAAAGTAGGTAGGTAGGTCTGTCAATAGGCAGAAAGATAGATAAAAATACAGACTGACAGATAGGTCTTTACCAGTGTACCAAAAACAAGTACCTTTAATTCCACTTAAGACACGAACGGAACAAACAAGACAAAGGTTCATAGAACAACTGACAACACACAATACAACTGAATGCTGACAAGAAAACTAGAAGCTAATAATCCTTTGGCATTTACCGCGCATTCACCTATGTCATAACTCGGTGAACAAATAAAAAACAGCAAAGAAGACATTACTAAAACAGTGATTCTCATATCAAAGTTCTATTGCGGTTGAACAACAGACATAAGCGCAGTGTTAAATTCACTTCATGCGGGTTGAATCACAGCAAGGCATTTGTTAAAACCAGGTTGACAACACGTGAATAGGGATAAGACAATGGTTCAATCATACATTCAGCTAAACAACATATAGTCAGTTAGTTTTGCAACATAATGTATTTAGTTCTGCAACACATATACATATACATAAACAAGATATTTTATAAGAAAACGCCGTTGGACCTACATCGGCCATGTACTCAGAATGGACAAGACAAGACTCCCCTATCAAGTCCTCATATGGTCACCAGTAGGGAAAAGAATTCGGGGAAGACCAAGAGAAACCCTGCGTAGAACCATCATCAGAGAAGGCTCACTCAACGGCCAAGTGAACATCCAAGATCTACAACAGGTAGCAGCGAACCGCCAGACATGGAGAGCCATGACTTCTGCCCCATGCGCGGCCTTAGGCTCAAGAGGAAAGACTAACTAACTAACATATACATTTGTTAGTTCCGGAACAGTGTTTTGTTGTTGTTATTGTTGTTGCCAGCGCTGCGGCCTTATTTGCTTACACTGTGGCAACTTTAACTGCCATGGGATGTTTAATGTGCACATCTTGCGAACAGGGCGGTCTGTTTTTCACCCTTATCCAAGAAAGCTAGATTTCTATCCTATTATTCAAGAGATCAGTGAGCCGCCTGACACCATTAGATGCCGATAGCTCTTGGACAAATGAACAGCCGGCTGCTGGAAACGAACTCTATACCTTCTGAGTGCGAGATGAACTCCTTTTATTCACGGATACCACAGTTGCACAACATACAGACTCTTAGCATGAGACTAGACGATGTATAAAGTTCAGTATTACTCAAGACGATGTGAGACATACTCTCAGTATTACACAAGACGACGTGTAACATTCAGTATTACACAAGACGTGTGCAAGATAAACACTTCATGGCTAAAGACATGGTCTAGGCAACGACAGCCACCTGAACGAGGTCCAAGTCTTATTTTTTTCTTCTTACTACAACTGAATTTCAACTGACAGGGGCAACAACAGTAGTCTTTTCAATATAGTTACTGATTGTACTAGAGTCTAGTATCTATGAAATTATACCATAATTAAGAATGCAGTCACGGGGGAAGGATTCTCAAAGTACTCTGGGTTGGAGGTTGGAGGTGACAATAACAGCTGTGTGGTGCGTGGGGTGAGACGTCGAGATCGGGGAATGGTTTCTTGTAGCAGCCCACTCAAAGGTTCTCCCCAGAGCCACCTTTCACAACAGGCAGTGAGATATATCATGGAAATGGTGAAACAAACAAACAAACAAACAAAGAATGTCTCGTTTAGAGAACCAAAAAACAAAAAGTAATTAAGTGTCGCTAAAGACATGCTGTCTCAGTGTGTCACTGCTTGCTTGCGTTCGCTGGCTGTGAACTCCAGCGTGAAGTCCTGAATGTCGGATGAAGGCATCCTGTTGTCCAACATCAGTATGTCATACAGGACCTGAGGTTTGCGTGAGTATCCGTTGTCCCATGTCTGGCTTATTGGTGTGCAGACTGGTGGTTCCTCGCCGTGTAGGCAGATACTCTCCGACTTCGGAGGAATCATCGATCCTACTACGTCAGTCAGGACTACGAAGAGACCTGTTGCCCAGGACGCACAACTAGGACGTGTTAGAAGGTCTTGGCCAGTATAAAACCTGGCCCTGGTGCCTTGGAAACACCTCTGCGTCCTAGTGTGTCACTAATAGCAGCCTTATCTAAGTGTGTCGCAAGAGTAGCATTATTTAAGAGCATCGCTAAAAAGCAGCGTTGTCTAAGTGTATAGCTAACAGCGGCATCATCTAATCCCATCGCTAAGTGTGTGGAAAGAGACCGAACCATATGAGAAAAAACTCGGTACAATGAAGTCGATAATCTTGCCTGTAAAACGTCCCTTTCTTTATTTGGACTCCCGAAAGCACGGAGGAATAGATGGCCAATCTATTATACTTATTTTAAAACGAGGCCCCCGGATTCACCCCCAGCTTCAGAACCCTCGATCTAGACTTTCTGTTCGGAATACAGTATTAGAGGGAAATAAAACCGAGTCCCACGCAGAATGTACAAAGTAATTAGAGAAGCAGCGGGGCGCAGTAAATTAGTTTTACAGATAAGGGGGCAGATAAGACAGTCGCCAGGTCTGTCTGTGCTGGCGGTGGTGAAGACAGGCAATCAACGGAGGCACAAAGCAACGCCTGGCTCTCCTGTGTGTGCACTCATTTACCTGGAGTTTTTGCGTGTGTTAAATTGTCATGAATCATCAAGATTGCTATCACTATAATCATCGCGTCGAGTTCTAGTTAACCGGAATATCAATCCACAAATGTTGACTGTGATTTTCTGTGCCATGTGTTTGCATTCTTCTTCTTTTTCTTCTTCTCCACTTGTTTCTTCGAGAGAGAGAGAGAGAGAGAGAGAGAGAGAGAGAGAGAGAGAGAGAGAGAGAGAGAGAGATGAATGAATGATTTAGTGTGTTTGTGATTATGAGTGGGTATATGTATGTGTGTGTGGGTGTGTGTTTGTTTGGGTGTAAGACTGTGCAAATATATGTATATTTGCGTATGAGAACGTTTGAATGTGTCGATTGTGTGTATGTATGTGTGTGCTTTGCTATATGTATGAATGAGAATAGAGACGGAGAGAGAGAGAGAGAGAGAGAGAGAGAGAGAGAGAGAGATTGCGAGATTGTGGGTGTGTGTTTGTTTGGGTGTACGACTGTGCAAATATATGTATATTTGCGCATGAGAACGTTTGAATATTCGATTGTGTGTATGTATGTGTGTGCTTTGCTATATGTATGAATGAGAATAGAGACGGAGAGAGAGAGAGAAAGAGAGAGAGAGAGAGAGAGAGAGAGAGAGCGAGAGAGAGAGAAAGAGAGAGAGAGAGAGAGAGAGAGAGAGAGAAATATATGCATGTTGATAATTTATGTACGAGAGATTAGTGATTAAAAGGGCCGAAAGTAAGACGAGCCTGCGTGTCCAATTTGTGACCCTTGGAAAATAAACTCGTTCATTCGTTCTTCTTCTTCTTCTTCTTCTTCTTCTTCTTCTTCTTCTTCTTCTTCTTCTTCTTCTTCTTCTTCTTCTACTTCTTCTTTTCTGCTCCATAGTAAGGCTTCTTCTTCCGACTCCGCTGTCTACATACTAATATGCCTATTTACTTGATTATCTATCGACACATATTATCCAGACGCCTCATCATCGTCGTCACCATCATAATCATCAAATACCTTGCCGACTGGCGTTGGCGAACATGCCACGGCGATCTCCAATGGCGTGTATCAGTTCTTCCGTGAATTAACACACAACCGTCATGAGTTTTCTCTCGTTATTTTCCCCTATCTCTCTTTCCATAAATCTATAGTCTTGTATCTATGAAATTATACCATAATTAAGAATGTAATCAAACTATATCTACTGCTGCTGCTACTGCTACTACTACTACTCACCAAGATATCATTGCAAAGTGAAAGCAATTATTCACACACCAGGTTAAAACTAATTAAATCTATTACTTACCCATTTTCTTTGCGCCCAATCCTTACCCGATTAACTGGTTCTAAAATATCACATCAGTCCCCTATCAATAGCTATACTTAGCACTAAGTAGTTTTTTTTTGTTTTTTGTTTATTTGTTCCGTTTCAATCATGGTTAATTTTGCATTGTGTGGAGATTACAGTGTTTCGTTTCTTACCGTCTATTCAGTGAAGACTTCACTAAATTGGGGAATATTTGTTTTCTAATGAAACGAAATAATAAAATAATAAACATTGAGAGCAGGAAGATTGGGAATTGTGGTAGATGGTGCAGGTATTACATAAACAAAGATGCAAAGGCGGTAGATGGCGCGGCAAGCTGGATAAATACAAAACGGGAGAAGAGAATGGAAAGTAAAGGAAAAGAGAAATGGGCAAAGAGAAGTTAGAGAAACAAACAGAGGAAACGGGAAAGGAAGAAAGCAAGTTAAAAACAGAGAAGAAAAATAAACAAATGAGAAAGAAAGAAAGAAATACTGAGAGACAGACAGAGAAAAAGAACTACAGACAGACTGGAAGAAAGAAAGAAAGAAAGAAAGAAAGAAAGAAAGAAAGAAAGAAAGAAAGAAAGAAAGAAAATTCACCAGATGGACCCAGTGGAAGCAACAATGCAGAACTATGACAAGGGAGACAACAAATAAAACAGTTTGTGAAAGCCATGCTACAATACCGCACATGAAAACACACAGATACTTCAAACACAGATACTTCACACATGGGTACTTCACACATGGGTACTTCACACACATATATTTCACACACACATACTTCACACATATATTTCACACACACATACTTCACACATATATTTCACACACACATACTTCACACACAGATATTTCACACACATATTTCACACACAGATATTTCACACACACACACACACACACTTCACACACACACACACGCGCGCGCGCGCACACACTTCACACGGCATGGACTATAAGAAGTCCTACAGCAGATACTGCCGTTAGCCGTCGCACATCCTAGGTTATGAAATAATGAGCTTGCGTGTCCAGTTCCTATCCTCACCACCTGTCCTTCCAGTAAATTTAAAAAAAAATGATCAGCTAACCATATTTCTAAGACTCCGGTTCGACGTTATGACACGAGAGAGTGCGGATTCAGAAGCACTGATCTGCACTTACAGTGAAGAAAGGGAACAAGTGGTGGCCGGTGAGGGGGGAATACTGGACAATATAAAAATTGAAAGCTTTAGGCAGACGTGGATTCAAAACAGACGGGGATTCAAACCTGCCTCCTTCAAATTGACGCCAGCTTGATATTTTTCATAAATGTTTCGGAATGAAAGGTGACGAGGAAAGAAACTAATCACCCCACAGCTTTAAGCCCTAGCCTAGAATATATGAAAGGCAGCATCTGCCACGGAGCCCGGACCGTTATCACATTTTACTGTCTTGGTCGCGTTGTTGGTTGTCGTTGATGTCCACTAAAGAAGACATTTTATTCGCAATGTTCGGCATTTCTTTCAATCATTTCACTTTCTATGATCGGTTCCGTACGTTATATTTCGCAACGGAACAATGGAGAATGTTGGAAGCTTCGTTAAGCTTGCCACATTAATCCATTCATAAATTAATTTCTTCTTTCGATCGCTTGAGATGTGTCTATGTCTGCAAGTCGTCTCTTGTATAAACGTATTTTTGTTAGTTCACTCAGTGGTCCACAGAGTTAATCTTCCACTGTTGTTTCTCTAGGCCAGAAGGTTTGCCCTAGATGTGTCGTATTTTGGGCAGTCTTGGAGTGTGTGATCTGCTGTCTGCGGGGCCAATCCGCATGCCTACATGGCTGATTAGCCAATCTTGAATTATGTATATATGTGGTTGTGTATTCTATTGTGTCCTGGTCTGAGGCGCAAAATATATATTAATTAATATCGGTGGCAAATATGAAGCTAAAAATTATGGCCAAAAGTATTATCATCATCATTATAATGAGACGCTGTCTCTGCAAAGAAGGACAACTTTAATACGTCTCAAACACCTTCCGACCTGCATCTTCACGGCGCAGCCATACATGTAAAAGTGTCTTCCCCTTGCACGTAAAGCTTCCGGTCTACTTTTCGTATTTTTGGTGATTCATGCATATATCATCATCATCATCATCATCTTCCACTTCTGCCGTCAAGCGTCCTGGGAAGGAATAATTTGCGATCCAGCGCCCGATGGGCGGCACTGGATAGTGTCATACCATGTGATTGTACAATGTCTTTGATGTCGTCAATCTATATTCTTCTTGGGCGAGATGAGTGTTTTGTGTTTTCAACCGCTGTTTTGTTGTACTTCTTTGTTGTCTTCTCCTGCCATATATTTTTTTTTCTAAAAAAACACAAAAACATACGTATCGGACAAACACCGAGGACTCCCATGCTCACCATGAGTTAACGCTCTCCAGAAAGTCACCGGTGCGATGGATCGGCTAAGAAGCCCGCGCTCATTCTCCGGCGAGACAATGAAGCAGCGCAACGCCACGCTCGCCCGATCCCCAACCCTAACGGTTTTCCTTTGTCACACTTTGGCGTGGCAGCCCAGTCGTCTGCCAGACAGAGATTATATAATTTTGACAGGCCGTGGCAAGCCCCGACACCACACTCCAGCCTTCCAGGTTGCTATTGGCTATTCTGGCACTACTTACGACACGCGGATGGATCAGGTGTTTGATGCACTTAGGCCCTGCTATGTCTACCGCCGCTCCTGCAACTGAATATTTAAAAAAAATGCCTTTGTTTTCTTCTTCTTGTCCCTCATTTACTTCTTCTTCTTCTTCTTCTTGTCCCTCATTTACTTCTTCTTCTTCTTCTTCTTCTTCTTTTTCTTCAAAACCTTCTTCTTCTTCAAAACCTTCTTCTTCTTCTTCAAAACCTCTTCTTCTTCTTCTTCAAAACCTTCTTCTTCTTCTTCTTCTTCTTCTTCTTCTTCTTCTTCTTCTTCTTCTTCTTCTTCTTCTTCTTCTTCTTCTTCTGTTGCTGCTGCTACTGCTTCTTCTTCCATCCCATTCGATATATTGGAAATTGCGTTGTGTTAGATTTTGCCCCTTTCGGCCGACACTTCCGACTTCTTCGGGCGTCTGTTTGCCTGGCCAAGTTAGTCTTCTATGGGTCCTTTGTTTTAAATCATGTTTTGTTTTATAGCCGGCTCCGTGGCGAATAGATACGGACGTAGTTCGTGATCCCGCATAATCGCGTTCGAAACACATCTGCGCGCGATTTGGCAGCAGACCGCGTTGTATTGTTTTTTTCACGAAATGGTATGGGCGCCGGCCGTTCAGAAAGCAATGGCAAACTACTAAACATAACCTTGCCAAGAGACTACAACGTCAAAAATGATGGTGTTGACTGCAATGTCCTGAAAAGGATATGCAACTAACTATTTCATTTTATCACATAAACAACGGGTACACAAACTGTTGTGTGTACAAATATAGACATGTGCTGAAGAAACCAGCATTTTGTTGGAATCTCAACACACTTTGTATACAGACATGTGAGTTTCCTCTTTGTGCTGAAGTACACGTGGGTTCCGCATTTCCTCATCTATGCTTGGGTGTATCTTATTGTTAGGTTCGTTTGTTTTAACAAGTAAATTGAAGTTACTGAGACAGACATGCGGGCGGGCCGAGCAGTTAGACCGGCGACCGATCGACGCCGAACGATCGATCGAGACATAGACATACCTGTAGATAGGCAGGCAGTTGGGCGGAGCAATTAGACCGACCAACGGACTGACACACTGCTGGGCAGGCAGATACACAGACTGACCTGATCAACCGACAGACATACAGACAGACAAGCAACCTAAGACTAATCCCATAGCATATATTGTCGTAGTGCTGTGAACTGCCTCGTATATCCTTGACTACTATTTAATGAGGCGAATTGAGCAGTTCCCTTCCTCGTCACTATTTCTTCATAGACAATCCCCAGAATAATAATTTTAAAAAAAAATTATCCGGCACCCATTTTTATTACACTGGATCAATCTCATAGATGCGCTGGCCGAAAAAATATAACACCGATTCTGCTGGGAATTGAATCCATACGCTTGTCTCGACAAACAACCGCACATACTCACGTAAATAAAAATGAATGCGCTAAACACCGCGATGCATGTACTTAGAGCAAAACCGAAAAAAAAAAAAAAACACACACACACATACACAATAGTTTAAAAGAAAGTAATACGCATACCACGAGAGCAGACAAAGACACGAGACAGGCGGCGAGGGAATAAAACGCATCCTCTGTCACAAAGAGCAAGTTTATACACACGTTGAATAAACGGAAGGCGGAGTCTACCGAAGCAAGGAGGTTGGAGCCAGGGCTTTAGAAATTACTGGAGTATGGGATTTACGAGGGCAGGTATTGCAGAATCCTCCAGACATATGCGGCTGTTTGTTCATGTCAACATACAGGCGGGTGAGCAACTACAGGAGAGGCGGAATGTCTTGACCAACACGCGTTCGCGAGCAAGACCTGCGAGCATGTTCGTATGCTGGCAGCACGGTTGCATGATAAGAGCCAGGGAATGGCCGCGCTGGAGAAATATACAGTTGGCAGAAGAGGTATATGATTAACTCTTACGGAACCTGGGGGGTTATCTTTAACTTGTTGATGGGCTGGTCGTCGGTCTTTTTAGGTTTTCATGCGTGACTGGAGATTAATATATCATATTCTATGATTAGTATATATTTGGAGATCATTATATACTTGATGGTTAATATATACTGAAAGATTACCAAAATACTTGAAGATTGATATATGCTTAAAGATGACTATATACTTAAAAATTAATACTTAATTGAAGATTAATATATAACTAAAAATTTATATGTACTTGAAGATTTGTATATATTCGAAGATTAATATATATTCAAAGATTAATATATATTCTAAGATTAATATTTACAAAAAGATTAATATATAGGAAGATTATTATCTATTTGAAGAGTAATATATGCTTGAAGATTAAATATGCTATAAGATTAATATATAACTGAAGATTATTATATGCTTAAAAATTAATATCTACTTGAAGATTAATGTATACGAAAATTAATATATAGTTGAAGATTAACTTTGGAAGATTAATATATACTTGAAGATTAATATATGCATAAAAATCAATATATACTTGAAGAATAGTATCTACGAATATTAATATATACTTGAAGATTAATACATATATGAAGATTAATATATACTTGAAGATTTAAAAAAAGATGAAGATTAATATATACTTAAAGATTAATATATACTTGAAGATTAATACAGTTCAAGATTAATACATATATAAAGATTAACATATACTTGAAAATTAATACATATATGAAGATTAATATACACTTGAAGATTAATCTATAATTGAAGATTAAAGTTAGTTATGTCCAGGATTTAGCCGGCGCGTTGATGTAACGGTTATAACGTTAAGCTGACAATGGCGTGGGCACGGTCGGCAAGGCTTTCCTGTCAGATCTCGACGTTCGCTAAGAAAATGAATGTTTTTGTTTGTTTTGGTGTTCGCTCCCTTTGAACTCACACCTGGTAGCAAAAGCGTCCCAGTGGCACGAAATATTGCTTGGCTAGCAAATCCATTAAGTGGGGGGGGGGGGGGGGGGTTGGAGTCTCTGTGACGAAGTGGTCAAGCCATTTGACTCGTGCTCCAAAGGTTGTGGGTTCGATTCCGGGCCGCGTCCTTCGGTTTACGAGTTAAATGTTTCGGAGACTCCTGTGGGTCGTCGCTAAAAGCTACGGAATTCGTGCTTTGTGCGACGCTTTCTGTGCTGCGGAAAGAGACCGAGCCATATGGGATAAAACCCGGTGCAATGAAGTCGACCCTGTCGACTTTTAAGCGACTTTTTATCCATTAAGTGGAAAGTCCGAATCGAAAGCTCATTGTGTCGGCGTCATCAAAAGTGGGAAAAAGTGTCCCAGTGGCACGAGATGGAATATTGCTCGGATAGCAAATTCATTACGTGAAAAGTCCGAATCAAAAGCTCAGTATGTAGATGCCATCTGCAGACTGCATTCTTCTGGTTTCCAGAGGAACAGCCTATGGTGAACGGAGGGCCCAATATATGGAAGTGAGGCTAAGCAGCCATGTGCAGGGCGTGACGATTCCTTGGGTGAGCCCAGTACCAGAGCGCTATGTGTCGGCTCGGCAATTATGGAAGCCCATGGTCTACCCCTCCTGACTTCCCTTGAGGGCTGACCAGGATGTCTTCGGCTGTTCTAAATGGGCCAGCTGGCATGGGGGAATAACACCACAACCATCCATCCATCCATCATGTGCCATGCCGATATGCATGGGCGGTCATGTTTTGCCAACTCATTCGATCACCAGAGTCGTGGATCAGCACCGTGTTTCTGTCTCGACCATGCCACGTGGCCAAGCCATCCAGGTATTCACTTCTTGGTCTTCCCCTTGGTCTCCTCCCTTCGATCTTGCCAGTTGTCGCCAAGTTCATTTCTTCTCATAACATGCCCAAAAATGTTGACTGTCTACGTCTAATGTCTCTAATCAATTTACGATCTTCATTTGTTTCTTGTAGGACTTGTTCATTGGTTTTTCTGTCTGTTCATGGTATTCTTTGCATTTTCCTCAGAAACCACATTTCCACAGCCATCAGATGTTTTTCGGTTTGTCTGCTCATTGTCCACGCTTCACATCCATATAAAAGTACAGGTTCCATGTAGCACTTCATCACTCTTTTTCTCGTTTCAACTGATATCTTTTTATTGGTCAGTATGTTTTTCATCCTGCAAAAGCTACCTTCGCAATGGCAATTCTTGTTCTAATCTCTTCAAAGTATCTCCCATCTGATGTTATGACTGTTCCGAGTTAGCTGTACCGATTCACTTGTTTAAGAATATGCTCATTTACTTGTATATTACATTGTGGTATTCCTTCCTTCCTAGTGGCGACCATAATCTGTGTCTTCTTACAATTCAATTCTAACCCTAGTTGTTCACTGTGTGGAACAGCCGCATCTACTAAATGTTGCAGGTCCTTTTCATTGTCTGCAGTCAAGACTGTATCATCTGCATATCTAATGTTATTGATGTATCGTCCCCCAATATTGATTCCTTCCATATCTTCTATCGCAAAACATAATGTCCTTTGCATCTATAAAGAAGGTAGTTTGCCATTGCTTTCCTTCTTAGCAGTGACCATACTAGTCAATGACCGTAGATATTGTCTCCTCAAAAAAGAGATCCTCTTCCCACCGTCGTAAAGCTGGAGTGAGACAACAGTGAGAGTTAAACGCCCTACGACATCCCCGGGAAGGTTAACCCGGTCAACAAATACCCGCAGAAGTCGGCGCAAGAACGCAGCTCTGCTGTAAACTGGCACAAAGCAATCACGTCCGGAAAAGAAAAAAAACGCTCCGGATGAACGCAGACGAAAAAGAAGAAGAAGAAGAAGAAGAAGAAGGAGAAGGAGGAGGAGGAGGAGGAGGAGGAGGAGGAGGAGGAGGAGGAGGAAGAAGAAGAAGAAGAAGAAGAAGAAGAAGAAGAAGAAGAAGAAGAAGAAGAAGAAGAAGAAGAAGAAGAAGAAGAAGAAGAACTCACGCCTAGTCCACACATGTGCTATTACTTCTAATAGGTGCCACTATTGAAGAGTACACTGAACAAATGTTTACGTGTGAATTAGTTTTCCCTATTACCAGTGTCTCTCGCCATCAGCGAACCCACTTCGACTTCTGAAGTACTTGTAATTAACATCTACTCATGTCAAGGACGAGAAGTCAACATTTTAGTCCGACTGACCTGTGTAGAAGCTGCCGGATCAGCAAAGCAATGCTCTAACTGTCCGCTTATCGGAGTCTCGATCCTAGACCTGTTGCCGACCAAAGCTGTGGGTCTGGCCTGCCCCGCCATGACATTTAGTCTTTAGGTTGCATTTTCTCACACTAGGATAAGGCTTGTACAGTATCACTCGCACTTCTCCACACGAAGCCGTTGGCACAATGTGGGGTGTCGGGTTTGGTGAGCGCCGCCCAACATTCGGCGCTAAAAGAAAGCAGGCAGTACCGACTATTGTTATACGGTAGACCAGTAAAATCTGTCTGAGACCTGACACGTTCATTCTTTGTGACAAAACACCATTTGTCAATTCTCTCTTAGATATACCTATTCTCCGTGACATAACGCCACTTGTCCATTCTCCGTGACACAACACAACACCTGTCCATTCTCACTTACATATGTCCATGCCCTCTTATATTATGTCCATTCTCCCTTGCATATGTCCATTCTTTCTTATATATGTCCATTCTCCGTGACACAACACAACACCTGTCCATTCTCACTTACATATGTCCATGCCCTTTTATATTATGTCCATTCTCCCTTGCATATGTCCATTCTCTCTTATATATGTCCATTCTCCGTGACACAACACAACACCTGTCCATTCTCACTTACGTATGCCATGCCCTCTTATATCTTCTTCTTCTTCTGCGTTCATCCGGAGTTGTTTTTTTTTCTTTTTCGGACGTGATTGCGTTGTGCCTTTTTTTTTAAAGCAGAGCTGCGTTCTTGCGCTGTCAGGCCGACAAATCCTACTTCTGCGGGCATTTGTTGACCGGGTTATTCTTCCCGGGTGCCCTCTTATATTATGTCCATTCTCCCGTATGCATGTCCATTCTCTCTTATATATATTCATTCTCCGTGACAACACCACCTGTCCATTCTCTCTTATATATGTCCATTCTCCGTGACACAACACCCCACTTGTCCATTCTCTCTTATATATGTACATTCTCCGTGACACAACACCCAACTTGTCCAATCTCTCTTATATATGTCCATTCTCCGTGACACAACACTCCACCTGTCCATTCTCTCTTGCATACGTACATTCTCCGTGACACAACACCCCACCTGTCCATTCTCTCTTACATACGTCCATTCTCCGTGACACAACACCCCACCTGTCCATTCTCTCTTACATACGTCCATTCTCCGTGACACAACACCTCACCTGCCCAATCTCTCTTACATACGTCCATTCTCCGTGACACAACACCCCACCTGTCCAACCTCTCTTACATATGTCCATTCTCCGTGACACAACACCCCACCTGTCCATTCTCCCCATCACGTTCCACAGCGCCATCTACCCACCCCGGCTGCCAGCAAGGGGACAACACTCTAACGAGCACGCATCCGGATATTCGCCTTTCGTGGGAACACAAGCTTGTGAGAATATAAAGGCCTTCTAAAGGCGAACAAAAGAAAAATGACGTGAAACACAATTCTATGTTAATAACCAAAGGGTATTTATTACAAATGTCGAACCCCCGGTGCGGCCAGGCACAGACTTCGCCTTGCCCACGGCATGATCCTGTGTCGCGTAATTATAATTTGAATAAAATTTCAACCGGTTTTCTCCGCTGACCTAGTTTGCCGTAATCCAGTTAAGATTAAGTTTGGTGTTTTTAATCACAGGAGGTAATAATCTACCGGCAAGAAATATTCGATAGTGGGTAATAACACTGTAACACTAACCACGGTTAAGTTTCACGGTCAACGATTCTGTCATCATTTCTGACAACATCTGCATGGGAATTTATTCAGGGGCGGTTTCTTTGTAACTATCACGTGGCGTGTAAATATTACAAAATAAATAAATTAAGTAGGGATGGTTCATATTGACTAGCCATGCGCATATTAAATAAACTAAATATAGGAGATACTGATGAATATAACTGTGGACCTGTTAGTATGCCAGTTAAACATTTGTTGCAGGAGTCTCTAACATGCGCAGAAGGGAGAAAACTATTTTGGCCTACACCGCTCCATTTGAGGACAAACTTTGTGGAGTTTAGTTTAGTCAACGGATCAACATCACGGCACACGGGTGTAACCCATAAGTGCTCCGTTCTACTCCTAACTCACGCCTGAGTCCGGAGAATCTCAGCTCGATACACGAACTCCGTAGCACCGGAGAGGATCCTGAAATACTTAGGGTAGATATTTAACTCGAAATTTTGCCCGGGCAGCGCCGTTAGGCTACTCTTTTTCGATTTCTAACTGCCAAGGGATTTTTTTTTACGTGCGCAACAATACACACGGGCGTCCGATGTCACTACCCAAAGACGGGATGCAGAGGTGTTTCCAAGGCACCAGGGCCGGGTTATATACTGGCCAAGACCTACTGACGCGTCCTCGTCGAGCGTCTTGGGCAACAGGTCCCTTCGGGGTCCTGGCTAAAGTCAGTAGGATCGCCGATTCCTCCGAAGTCGGAGAGTGTCTGCCTGTACGGCGAGGAACTACCAGTCTGCACACCAATAAGCCAGACATGGGACAACGGATACTCACGCAAACCTCAGGTCCTGTATGACATCACACTGATGTTGAACAACAGGATGTCTTCATCCGACATACAGGACTTCGCGTTGGAGCTCAAGCCAATGAACACAAGCAAGCAAGCAAGCAACTACCCAGAGACCAGGGGACATTTGTTAGAAGTCCACGTGAAAAAAATCCCAGCCCTCACCGGGACTTGAGCCCGAGACCTCCAGCACTCGAAGCGGACACCATACCTCGAGACCACTTAGTCCCTCACTCAACGTTGTGGAGATGTCAACAAGCAAACACTGACTACTGCTTATTTCCATTTATTCACAGTGACATCTGAAGGTGTATTAAACGTATTGGGCGCATGGTGCTAAACTCGTATTTCTTACTGACCAACAGCCACTCTATCGATGCTGTGCTCAGTACCACACTGGTGACGGGAGACTGCTGCCAAAGACCGAAATTCATAGCGTACATTATTACGCGCGGGTGTAGTCGCCTGCGAAGCAAACAGGACTGCAAGAGCTGTGAGAAAAAAGACCGGGGGAAAAAAAAAACACTCCAGCAGAAACGTCTGGAACGTTAATTCAAAAATAAACACACATAGTATTGTTCAAAGAAGGAGAAGAAGGAAGTAGAGATTAGAGGACGCAATAGACAACATAAAATGTGAAAGCTATAGTTAGCTGGATTCGAACCTGTCACCTCCTAATGAAGTCAGCGCCTCGCTGCAGGAACAAGTGTACTTTGCATGACCAATTAGACACTCCAAAGAAGTGTCTTCATTAGCCAGGTCTATCATATAGCTGAACCTACAGCTACGGAATACGGACATAATTCGTATCAAACCATTGAGATAACACCATAGGTCTCATAATTTTATATCAAACCAGCATAGGTCAAATAACAAACACACAACGCCCACATTGTCAAAGATCATTTCGAGTCACACACACACACACACACACAAATAAGACAAAGGCCTTGCCAGCCATCTTAGGACTCACGGCTCAAAACTTTCAAGCCCACTGTACGAAATGAACGGTCATCATCATTCTTGATGGGGAAACACTACCATACTGGTCACCTGGGCTTCAAGACATTTCCTGGTACCCAATTTCTGCTGGGTCGGTCAGGGAGGCAGGTCACATTTTCTTTTTGGTGGTGGTGGGGGAGGGGGGGGGGGGCTGCTAGCTCGCTTTGAACTCAGGCGTAGTCCATACACTGGACTGAATTTTACGTGTGGATTAGTTTTCCTTATTACCCGTGTCCCTCGCCATCAGGCGAACCCACTCCTACTTTAGAGGTACTTGTAATTTATGTCCCCAACTCAAGGACGATAGGTCAACATTTTAGTTCAACTGTCCGGTGTAGGGGTTGAACCCCTTACCTCGGCTTCAGTTTACCAGATGTTTAAGATCACGCGTTCTTATCCTTTCGGCCACGCTGACCTCGGTCAATTGTACTAAACATCCGTCCCGATGCTGACTCGAACTCACGACATCCGGGTTGGTAAGCGGACGTCTAGCCAGTCCCCAGCCGCGACTCCCAGGGTTAAGTATGGTAGAGATTCAATGCAGCCCGAGTTTAATACATAGATGGCGGCTAATGAGGAATAGTCAGGATAAGGATGATCTCATCTCATCTTATCTCAACGTGTTCCTCTTGTACCTTGCGGTGTCGAGGTGAAGTATACACATCGTGAGAGTGCCCGATTATGGGCTTCATGTATCGATATTCCCATGGACTCTGCTATTCCCTCCGTCCAACGTTTACGTGGTCGGCCTCTTCCTCTGTTTCCATCTGGTCTGTGCATCATTGCTTGTTGTGGTATGCTGTTGACTGGTAACCTACTTGCATGGTCAAACCATTTGACTTGCTGCTTTCTAATAAAATCAAGTGCTGATTTAACCCCCGCTTTAGTCCTGATTTCTTCATTTCTGATCTTATATCATTTCTGATAAGGATGATGATGAGGAAATGAGAACGTGGCAATTTTGAAGCAATGCAAAGATACGCACATATAACAACGGTAATTTGTACGCAGACATATCAACTGCTGCAGAACCTTCGAGGCCACCAAGACAAAACACAAATGCAAGTATTGATTGACGCTCATAGAAGTAGAAGACAGAATTACAGATTAGATACACTATGAAACATAAAAATTAAAAATAAAAACTGTAGTTATCATACTCGGATTCAACCATGTAACCCCCAAATGACGACGTCTTCTTTAATCTAATTTTATGAAAGACAATAAATATTTATGACTGTGTAGTGTTTATAGTATAAAGAGACAAAACATCATGCTCTGAACATGTGATGAAAAAGAGGCCTTGGAAAAGGTCGTGACAACTGAACACATTAATGAGAAAAGAGGCAGAAGCAGACCAAGATTAAATGAAGCTGGATGGGCTGAGACATTGCCAGAGAGGAATACCATCAGAAGAAGTGAAATGAGCTGAGTTAAGTCAAGAACCGACATCTCATCACTCAGGACATCCCCATATGTGCTCCGCCCTCATCTACAACAGGCAGTGACCAGCAGAGTTGAACCAGAACGCCAAAGACAGAGATCTGTGGACAGACATGAACGCCTACGCCAGCTGGCAAGGCACACGATGCTGACAGTACACCGACCAAGAATCGAACCAGTCGCCTTAACCACACAAGTAAACACATCTTGCTGGTGGCCTGTCCTTGCGCTAAATGAGGCGTGTGAGAACTGCAAAAAAAAAAAAAAAAGCCAACAGAAATACACAAAAGCGGGTAATAAAAGAACAAGGCTTGTAACAAACTGTAAAGAATTTCATGAAAATATACCAGCCAACCATGCCCGCATGATGCAGATAACGTTGTGTAAACCCTGTTACAAAAGGCAACTTTTATACATGGTGCATAAAAGGACAAGGTATAATGTGAAAAACGCCAAGAACACATTTACACCAGGATGTTCTTGTGAAAAATGTGAAATTGGAAGTCGTCGGTTTTATGTGGTACAGTGGCAGCATGGTTGTTTTGTGTCTCCTCTGTGTGTGTGTGTGTGAGTGTGTGTGTGTGTGTGTATGCGTGTGTGTGTGTGTGTGTGTGCGCGCGCGCGTGTGCTGTGCTTGACTCTATCTCGGTAATGCTAAGGAATTGTACTTAAGTCAATGAACTACCTATCTGTTTAATCTTCCTATCATTCGTCTGCGGGTCAATCCACCTGGTTCTATCTCCTTCTTCCCCTGTGTGTGTGTGTCTCTCTCTGTCCTTCCCTTTCTGTTTATCTCTCCGTCGTTCTCGTTTTTTTTCGGTCTGTGTCTCCCCTTCTCTCTGTCTACCCCCCCCCCCCCCCTCTGTATCTCTAATCTAATCCTGCCTGTCTGTTTGCCTGTCCGTCCCTTTCTCTCTATCTTTCTCTATCTATATTTTAGTGCACTCGCTCGCTTTGAACTCAAGTGTAGCCCATACACATTACTTCTAGTAGCACTGCACTGCATTTTGCGTGTGGATTAGCTTTCCCTATTACCAGTGTCTTTCGCCATTAGGCGAACCCACTCCGACTTCAGAGGTACTTGTAATTCACGTCACCAAATCAAGGACGAGAAACCAACATTTTAGTCCAGCTGTCTGGTGTAGGGGTTGAACCCTTTTCCTTGGCAACAGCATACCGGATGATCAAGAATGCGTGTTATTATCCATTTGGCCACGCTGACCACCATATATATATATATAATATGTGTGTGCGCCTGTGTGTGTATAAACACACACACACACACACACACACATACACACACCCACAGTCACTTTTATAAGTTAATCAAAGACGGATCTCCAATCAGAACACCCCTGTCTACAGCTACCACAACCCCCGAGGTCAACCTTCTTCAGTCACAGGTGAAAGCACTGATAAGTCGACCTGATCCCCCCACCTGTACACGGTTGTGCACAAAATGTCATTACAGCGCCGGCACAGATCACCCTCAACCAACCGGGCCCGACAGGGGTACATTATCACGTTTATCAAGGTACCTCGGCGATTCTCTCCTACCTGCCGGGTATATCACGGTGCAGGTGTGAGGCCGGGACGGGTACTTACTTTAGTAACCTGGTCTGATTAACTGTGTGAAGGTAAATAGTAGATGGGAGAGGCTGGATGTCATGTTGGTAGGAGAGAGAGAGAGAGAGAGAGAGAGAGAGAGAGAGAGAGAGAGAACAGAAGGAGGAGAACAAGAAGAAGGAGATGAAGAAGGAATAGAAGAAGCAGGAGAAAACGAATAGACAGAGTGAGAGAGGACAGAGGAAGGTAATAAGAGAAGAGGAGAAGAAGTGAAAGAAAAAGGAAAAGAATAGCCAGAGAGAGAGAGAGAGAGAGAGAGAGAGGGAGAGAGAGAGAGAGAGAGAGAGAGAGAGAGAAGGAGGGGTGGGGGAGAAAAAGAAGAAGAAGAAGAAGAAACATGGCAAGAGGAGAGGGACGGAAGGGTAATCCCAAATGAGATAGTGTTCGAATAATTTGGGATTATATGTATAAGGATTGGTGATGTCTTTGATTTCTGGTGGAAGATTGTTCCACAGCTGAGCTGCGGGGTACCCGAAGCTTGTTTTGTATAAGTCAATCCTAGGCTTCGGAATGTGTAATATATTTAATCGTTTACCGTGTCTAGCATTATATTTAAACAATGGCCAACGGTAATTAGGATTTTGTGAATTAGTTTGGCCTTATTGAAAAGTAGGTGTTTCGGGAGTGGTAGTAACTGAAGGCGTTTATGTAGGCTGGGATGATCAGTTACGTGTTTACTATAAATTAAACTCATAGCCCATTTCTGGAGTTAGTAAAGTCGCGTGGTGATTGAATTAGACTAACCGTCCCAGATTGTAGAGGAGGAGGAGGAAGAAGAAGAGGAGGAGAAGGAGTAAGAAGAAGAAGAAGAAGAAGAAGAAGAAGAAGAAGAAGAAGAAGAAGAAGAAGAAGAAGCGTAAAAACATGATGGTCCTAACATATCACACACCCACAGGCTCCTACTATGGAACGTTTTATTTCAAGCGGGCAGTAATGGCATCAAGCCTGCTCCGTGGCGAAGGACGCAGTTCATAATCCCGCATACCAGCGTTCGAAACACAGATGTGTTGGTTTTTTTATGACACGATAAGGGTGCCGGCCGTTCAGAAAGCAATGGTGCGATTAACTGCTACGTCCTGTAAAGAATATGCAACAACTTTAGTGGCATCAACTTTCGTTATCCGGACGGGTCCTGCTGGGGTAGGAGTGCTGACCACGAAAAGCAGACATCCCGAAGACTCTCTGAATGAATCATCAAAATAACGAGAAGCAGAATCGGAAGATTTCCTGAGATTTATGGAGGGACACGATCACAAGTAGTAAGATGGACGTTGCGGCTAAAGCCTGTATCATCGCAGAAACAACAAACACACACCGATGCAACTACACGAAAAACTCTACATGGAAATATATATATATATATATATATATATATATATATATATATATATATATATATATATATATATATATATATATATAAAAGTGACTTATCTCTTTGCTTGTTGTGGATTGGACACGTCTGTAGTTGAATACCGCGTTTATGGTTATAACAATGAAGACTATCTATGAACGGCTACTAGGTGAAGGTACACTATCAGATGAAAGAACATATTAAAAGACGCCTGAGTATGATGTTCAGCTTTGTTCCAGCCAGGAGGTAGAAAGGAGGGGACAATACCGACATGTCTACAACCATTGTGTTACTGGAATGATCAGCATTTGCTGAGAGAGACTAATAACCAATGAGTTTGTCCGTAATGCTAAGATGTAGATTCTCAGGAACCAGAACACCGAGGTTCACAAACATACTTCACAGCAAACGTTAATCTTAACTGACTGGATATTAAGTGTGCCGACATTTGACTGCGTTCCCATTTAGGTCGCGCCAGAATTAAATCTGATATGCTTGCTGATTGCGTAGCGGGGTTAAAAATAAGTTCAGGTAATTAATTTCAACATTTCTACGTCTTTCTTTGCAGTTCCCCCGCTTTCGTGTTACCAGTGTGTTGGAATGTAATCAAAGATTGTCATTTCCTTAGTTGGGTAGAAGAAAGGCTAAAACAAACAGAGCGGATGTGTTAGCGTACAAAGGGGGGAGATATGATGGCTTTTTATGAGAGTAGGTAGGGGGTTGGCAAGATGGCGGGTTGGTTGTGTGGAAGTAACGTTAGAGAATTGGGTTAACGGTAGCCACTGGGATGTGGCTGGGGGGAAGGTTGGTGCTAGTAGGAGTGAAGTTACGGGTGGACAGATAGATTGCTATGGGGTGGAAGGATAGGCCGACGGGATGTCAGACTGGCATCCGCGCATGCGCGCGGATACACATACACACACATACACACTTGCACAGACGGACGGATAAACAGGCAAACCAACAGATAGGTAGACAGAGAGACAGACAGATATAGGGATGAAAAGCGAGACTGATGGACAAGTCAGACGTGCAGAGGACACACATATACACGTGCGCGAACGGAGGGAAAGACAGACAGACATTGGGGTAGGAAAGAAATGCCGATGTACAAGTCACAGTCATAAGTACATACCTACATAATACAAGCTTGCATACAGACAGACAGACAGACAGACAGACAGACACACACACATATATACAGACAGACAGACAGATAGATAGATAGATAGATAGATAGATAGATAGATAGATAGATAGATAGATAGATAGATAGATAGATAGATAGATAGATAAACGAAGGCAAAGGTCAGGATTGTCAACTCTGACCCGAAATAAATTACACTAACATAAATGCACCCAAAATTACAAACCCCACCAAAGACCGACCATCCAATGCCTAGTGGTCTATTTTAAACCGGGCACTTTCTGTCCCCAGCACCCGGAATTCACTTCCCTTCTCCCGATATTAGCGAGACCTGAATCTCACTCTGCGGTGTATACTCAAAATAGTCGCCTTTCCGAACTTTGACCCTTCTCATAGCCTTATCATACGCCTTGTTGCTTTAAGTCTACAAGCCTGGATAAATTAAGGCCTGGCTTGAAGCCTATGCATGACTGCCTAATTCGCCGCCAGTACTAAAGATTCACTTCTCCCTAAACTATCAACTCTCCAGCCCCCCTCCCTCTTTGTTCTACCCACCCGGCCTTTCCCCCCTTTAAACAGACAAAACAGGACTTATAAAGTCAAACAGAAATTATCATATCTTCAACAAAGACGGCGCCAGCCAGGTCCCGGCTGTAAAGAAATGTTTAACCATTAACAATTCAAGAGACCCATCTGTCATTTACTTAAGAAATTTAAGAATGGTATATTAATGCACCCTAATCTATAGTACAGCCAGCCATTCCAACACTCCGACCTCATTCTCCCAACACTGTTTAATTTCTCATTTACAATGCGAATAAAAATGTTAGTCGCAAATCCTTTACATAACGCCGCAGTCAACCCCAGCATTTTTTTGTTGTTTGCGATTTCTTGGCACGTTTACGTTCTGTAGCTTGCCATTGCTTTCTGAACGACAGGCACTCATACGATTAAGTTAGTTAGTTAGTTAGTTAGTCGACAGATCATCCTCGTTGCACATCGAACCATTCAGTCCATAAGTGCTCGGATCCCCTCCTCAGCAAATCCCGCAGCGTGTAGCGGCTAACGACGCCAGTTCTGTGTTGGTTTATCAATCTGCTTTGGCTTCCTGCGTAGTGTTCTTGTTTGGCCACCCCTCTTTTAATTTGCTGCTCTCGCAGTCTGGCCATTGTTGTAGATTCACAGTCATCACTTGGTTCTCGCAAACGTCTCACTTCTCGTAGAGCATTCAGAATGTCAGCCTGGTCCATGGCGCGTCCGCCCTCCACAGTAGCCTCACCTGCGAGCTTGTCAGCCAGCTCATTTCCTTGTACTCCCGCATGCCCTGGCACGAAGATGAAACTAATCTTTGCCAGCCGAGACTGCTTCAGAGGCAGCAACCATTCTCTTCGGATCGACCCCTCCTCTATCCTCTTGATCATGTTCATTGAGTCGCTAAGGAAACAAGCCCTAGTGAATGTCTGTGTCTCGAGCCATGTTATTGCTTTACTTACTGCCATGACTTCCATGGTCAGGCTACTTGTGGTTTCAGTGAAAGCACCAGAGTCCTCCTTCACAATTCTCCCTCCGGCCCGAGATGTAAAGGCCCATGAGCTTCTCACATGTCGGACGACCGACCCATCTGTGTAGATGACCGCGTCACCGTCTAGCGCAGTGTTTCCCAACCTTTTTGTGCTATGCCCCACCTTAGCCTTTCTAAAATTCTTATCCCCCCCCCCCCAACATATGCATCATTTTTAATATTCAAAAATGGCGCACTACTGGGGGAGAGCAGCAAATGCACCCGATCCTAGCCAAAGGACCGATAGTTTTTAGGAAGAAATCACTAGGAAATTATTGCGCAAACACAGTAAGTAAATTTTCAAAACATATAATGGAGAACTTAAATTCAAGTACAAAATAATTTTAATGAAAGATGTTTCTGCATTATTTTAATTATTAGTAATTATTTAAATTTTGTGAGATCCTTGCGCTTGATGCTTGCTGCAAAGAGATTTTATGTCAGGTTCCAATTTAGTTAACTTTAGTCACAAGTCTCTCCGTTTTGTTATATCCAGCCAATTTCTTCCACTTTCAAATTGCCCCCCTTAACAATCGAATTGCCCCCATGTGGGGCGTGGGACCCACGTTGGGAAACACTGGTCTAGCGAATTCTCGAAAATCAACGCTTGTACTTCAACCTCCACAGCAGCCGGATTTTCTTGTCTGCATTTTCTATCTAGTTGGATGCAAACTGAAAAGGATGTGTAGAAATCTGTTGGCACTTGCACCCACTCCTCGCCAGGTTCTAAGTCCTCAAATGAACACACCTGTTGAAGAATGTACTCATATATGAAAATCAACGCATGGCGGTCTGCTTCCAAATCGCCCGCAGGTTTTCTCGGAAACTATATGCGTGATAAAGAATTGCGACCGCAATCCTTTTTCCACAGAGCCAGCTAGTGCGAAAAAAGACTGAAAAATATCCGACTTCTAGGGACCTCAACATTAAATAGCGTTTAATTACATAAATAAAATCAACAACAGAAAAGCACAAGGTTATATATATATATATATATATATATATATATAACAACTGTATCAACAGATCAGGTGATGGAAAAGACTGAGGCGTCGTGATCGCCAAAGCCAGCTACAGACCAGGCTTCAGAAGAAGACGAGAAATGGGACACAATGGAGAATATTGGTCTGTATCTAACACATAATCTGTTTTTGATGTATGGCAGCGAATCATGGAACGTGACCGTCAATACCCGATGTGGACGAGACAAAAGAAGAAGAAGAGAAACGGGACACAGTGGAGAATATGTCTGTATCTGAAACTATACATGTATTGCTGTAATGAAGCCAACCATGAAACGTTAATGAACACATTAGGAAAAACTTGGAAGGAGCGGAGATGTGGTTTTTGAGACCAATGTTGCGAATTCCTTGGACTGCCAGAGTAACTAACCATAAATAATTTATTGGAAGGGGCTAATGATACTAGAACATTACCGTATTTTAAGGAGTATAAGACGCACTTTTTTCTTCAAAAAATTGCCTCCAAAATTCAGGTGCGTCTTATACTCGAAATTAATATAAAAATGGTAAAAATGTTATTTTTTTTTTTTTTTAATTGCTTAAAAATTAAGGTGCGTCTTATAGTCCGTAGCGTCTTATAGTCCGTAGCGTCTTATAGTCCGTAGCGTCTTATAGTCCGTAGCGTCTTATAGTCCGTAGCGTCTTATAGTCCGTAGCGTCTTATAGTCCGTAGCGTCTTATAGTCCGTAGCGTCTTATAGTCCGTAGCGTCTTATAGTCCGTAAAATACGGTATATATAACTATAAGAACAAGGCAAAAAAATCATTCTTTGGTCATGTGATCATTGGAGAACATCGTAACAACTGTAAATAGTGGGAAAAGAAGCAGAGGCAAACCAAGAGATATACTGAATGAACTAAAACGGTGCCATGGAGAAAAATCATCAGCAGAGTTGCTCCAGAGCACCAAGATCTGTGGAAAGACATGAATACCTACGCCAGCCGGCAAGGCACATTATGATGATGATCTAAAACATTCGCGGACACCCTTCCTGGTTCAAAACAGTATGTACAATTATCTTACAGGATGTCAGAATATTTATGATTGTGGTCGATGAGGAACTTTATTTCACGGTGATAAAAGAGCTTTTCTCGGCAAACTGGGGAACTTTTCTTGCATTCTTATCCCAAGTTTGTTTGTCGATTTATACACTCCACTTGACATAGTGCAACAGGCAGCAGATACAATATGATTATAAATACAACCAAAGCATGTCAACAGATCGCATGGTCCACTAAATATACTGATAAATAGCACACGCCTAGTTAACGAATTGAAATATCTAGGAAGTATAATTACAGTAGATGGCAGAATAGACGGAGAAATCAAATCAGATGTCAAGGTGGGCTTATATATCAATTATCACACACACTGAAACACCAAAATATACATATGTCAGCAAAACGACAGATAATAAATAACATATTCTCACCAATTCTGTATTACCGATGTCAAACGTGGACATTATCCAAATCATACTAACACAACCCCGGGAAGGTTAACCCGGTCAACAAATGCCCGCAGAAGTCGGATGTGTCGGCCTAACGGCGCAAGAACGCAGCTCTGCTGTAAACAGGCACAGCGCAATCACGTCCGAATAAAACAAAAAAAAAAACAACAAAAAAAAAAAACTCCGGATGAACGCAGAAGAAGAAGATGCTAACACAAAATCAACACCTGCGAAATGAGATGTCTAAGAATAGCTGCCAATTTAATTATCACAGACCGAATAAGAAAAGTTGTTATCAGACAGACAGTGGGGTCAACACCTTATGCAACGCATACCAAAAGACAGAAGATCAAATGGTACGGCCATATCGTTAGAAGCAACTCCATCGACTACCACTACCAGCATTGGCCCTACATCAAAGAAGATCTGCTACGAGAGCAAGAGGCCGCCCGAGGAGAAAATGGATTGACCACATCAAAGACATTGTGCAGTCACACGGAATGACAGTATCCAGTGACGCCCTGGAACCTCAACTATTTCTCCCCACGCCGCTTGATGGCAAAAGTGGAAGATGATGATAATGATGATAATTAGACGTAGTTGCTGCCAGAAAGAAAACTGTTCTGTAGTGGATACATCCAAATGTGACGCTTAAAAAATAAAGTTAGTTGTATATCCTTTACAGGACGTTGCAGTCAACCCCCAGCATTTGTTAGGCTGTTTGTGATTGCTTGGCAAATTTACGTTCAGTACTTTGTCACTGCTTTCTGAAAGACCAGAACTCATACCATTGTATGAAAATCTACACAATTCGGTCTGCTGCCAAATCGCTCGCAGCTGTGTTTCGAACGTGGTATGCGGGATTACGAAATGCGTCCGGTACACCTTCGCCACGAAGCCGAGTGTGATGTACACGAACCTGAAAAATCAGATGGGTGTGCGTATGAAGAGAAGATAATGTCAACACGATAGCCAGGTCTAATACTTTGAGAACAAAAGAGTTACAAGACAGGCACAGAATATGAATACAGTGCTGTAAAGGGTGTTTACAGGAAAGATGATTGATTTCGTTGCACCGGGTGTTATCCCATATGACTCGGTCTCTCTCGGCCGGCGACCTGCCGAAAGCGTCGCACACCGCACGAACTCTGTAGCACCAGCGACGACCCCCTGGAGTCCCCGAAAAAATTGCACTCGTGAACCGAATGTAGTCCGGAAACGAACCTACGACCCCCAGAGCGCGAGACAGGTGGCTTAACCACTTGGCTGCGGAGACCCCTAGAGCAGCAAAATAATACCTGGAGCCAAAGAATATTAGAGCACAAGAATATAACACGAGAAAGGCATAGCCAAGGAATATTCAAACATTATAATTTTATAGCATGAGCCGATGAATATTAAAAAAGACTGCAGAATTATAGCAGGAACAATGAAGTATTCAACACAGCAGTATAAGAATAACCGGAGAAAGGCATTATTTTATTATCTAATAAAAGTGCCTTAATGTATGAACGACTAGGGCAAAGATTGGAAGGTTATCGAAGTTTATTACAGGACTTCTGAGTTAAGAGAACAGGCACCCAAGATATAAGCAGTTAAGAAGGGGGTCCTGAATCACTACTTCAAAAGCTGTTTGACAACTTCATCAGAAGCTGTCATGGCGGCCAGGAATTGGTGTATACAGCGAGCTAGGTAAACATGGCTGAATGTTGGGTTTGAGAATCCCCAAACAATGTAAAATGCAGGGGGAGATAAGCCAGATTTGTCATTTTACTTTGGTTTCAATTAGGCAAAGGGCACATTTGTACTTGCTGTTCTGGTTATCTGGTTTTAGGTGCAGGAAATCTTGGGAAAGTTCTAGTAATTTTATGAGTGTTGTAAGGGGTATATCCTCCGTGGAGAAGGTATTACAGACGCGATTCGTAATCCCGAATACCCGGGTTCGAAACTCAGCGGTGCTGGGTTTTTTCTTTTCTTTTAAAGGTATAGGTGCCGGTCGTTCAGAAAGCAATGGTAAATTGCGGAAAGTAAAACTTGCCCAGGAATCACGAACAGCCAAAATGCTGGGGGTGACTACTACGTCCTGTGAAGGTCATGCATCTGAAATTTTTTTGTTGAAAGGGGTATGGTGGGAGAACAGTCGTATGCTGGTGTGGATAGTCCATCTTTTTCTTATCTTCTTCTTCTTTTTTGCGGTAGCTGTCTTAAATGATTAGGCTTTAGTTCCTTACAGTTTAAAGTTAGTTTTATTGCATGGGCCAGTATATCTTTCTTTGCTGTCGACCAATGTTTGCTATGCCTGGTGTATAGCATCCATTCTAGCGCGTAAATGCCCGCGTTATAGTCCCAAGCCACTTAGGCCAACACCTTCCTCCGATAGTTGAGTTTTCTTTTCAGGATTCCTTTCCCAGATTGCCTTCCCGGGTTTGTGGGCTCTGCGTGCCCACATTTTCTGTTGGGTTATTTTGTTTTGATTTACTAGATAGGTTTACGTTCAGTAGTTTGCCATTACTTTCTGAATTATCATCCCATTGTTAAAAACCAACACAAAACGGTCCGATTCGAAATCATTTGCAGCTGTGTTTCGAACGCAGCATACACGATTGCTAAAACGTTCCGCTACCACTTCACCACAAACGCCGGTGAATTCTCAGTACTGACCCGAAATACTGACTCTTCGGCAGTTAGAGTGAAACAAGACTTTATCTACAGGCATGTTTAGCATTACAGAACTCTCCTAACAAAAAGATTCTAAAAACTCCAAGGAGATGGATGTGGAGGTAATAATAAAATGGAACAGCGCTAATCGTTTTCCACACCCAATGGAAATTCTATCTACAGACAGCCTAGACAATTCAGAAAACAATAAAACACACGGGGGGAGAAAACAAGCTCACGCGAACTGATCTAGAGAAGGAACTCGACTAAGATATTCCCCTTGCTTTACCTACATCGTCTTGTAAGCTCACTTTGCGACCATCAGGAGGACGCAATGTTTTATTATGGGTATGTTTTTTGCCGTGGCTGGAACATAAACATTGAAGATAGAGCTTCAGGAACGTTCACTTGAGAGAGCATTAAATCTGAGCCAGTCATTGGATGGAACTTCAGAACTCGGCCGGGCAGGAGTGTAGATCATTTATGGGGGATTTAGTTATAAATATATACATATACATGTATAAAATGAATGTAATATTTATGTATATGTTTGGTTCAAGTAGAAATGGCAGGAATAAATAAAATCCTTCAGGGGGAAAATGGAATTAAAAGCATCACGAGGGAGACACAATAAAAGTGAATTAATCATGATCAACCCTCCCTCCCCCCCCCCCCCCACTCTGTTCTGTATCCACCTTGGAGTGGCAAAGAGGCTTGCGTGTTCCGATGACCCCAAGGGATATGCCGCCGGTAGTGCAGCTGCTGGAAGGGTCTCCCTGGATGGACAGGACAATGGGTTGGGACTAGATGAACTGAAACACAAACCTGCTGCCTTTCATGTGAAATGGGGACAATCAAAGGCCAGGGAAAGCAAATCCCAAAAGTCGGATGCACTGATCTACATGTTTGAGAAACAGTGCAACCTAACTCATTAAACAATGAAAGATGTCATTACCAAGGTAGATGATCAAGACATTTGGAGACTTGCTGTGGGCCGATGGTGTTATGTCCGTAGTGCAATAGCCACAATTGTTAATTAGTAACAACAAAAACAAAAACCCACACACACAGAGGTATGTCTAGTCCACAAAAGGGACAAACCTGACACAGCAACATACAGACAGATATACAGGCTCTCTGAATGTGCAACATGTACCCAGGAAGACAGCGCACCAGAGATTTCACATGGAGTGCTATCTAGCAATAATGTTTTAGCAATCTACAACAGGTTCTCAATATGCGTTGTGATTATTTTGTAGACATGACGCCGCATAAGGAAACAACGTATACCGAACACTGAATCACGTTCGATGAATGAATGTACTGTGCGGAATGTCTCATTTTCAGCGATGATTCGTCGAGGCAAAATGAAACACTGAGAACCTGTCGAAATGGAATATACTGAGCCGCAAGAGTGGCAAAACGGAATAACGGAACTCTCCTTATGAGGACAGCGAAGACAACGACTACGACCATATCTAGATCTTCATTCAAATGTAAAGCCCCTGTGGTCTTTTATATACTTATTATCATCATCACGTGCCTTGCCAGCTGGCGTAGGCGTTCATGTCTTTCCACAGATCTCGGTCCTTGGTGTTCTGGATCAACTCTGCTGATGATATTCCTCCATGCCACCGTCTCAATCCATCCAGCATCATTTCTCTTGGCTCGTCGCTACTTCTTTTTTTTCCAAATGATCTTTTCCAGTGGTCAAGATGTTTTCCAATGCCTCTCTTCTCACCACACGACCAACGAATTCTGTTTGTCTCCTTCTTATAGCTGTGTACCCGATACTATTACTGAAATTTAAAAAAAAAAAAGTTAAAAAAAAATTATCATTAAAAAGTCAGCCCCAGTCACCCGCACTGCCTCTACATGATGATCTTTACATATACAGTATTCCCCCGCTCCGAACAAACCACACAAAGATATGCTATTCACTTACCGCACAACAAACATAAAGCAAATTCAAGCTTCTTCCACAACAGACACAGAAGCGCATTAACAAAAAACATTCTATTTTCCCATGGACTTTACCCATTGAAGACAAAGAGACATTCTGTCAGTAAATTACGCATACATTTTCCCGAGATGCAGACTGATTTGCCGACAAAATTCATTACAGCGACAACCCACATACAATCCACCATATAACTACTAGAAATTAGATTCTAATTTACTTGGCCCGAACAGAAGGGAACATAATAATGACATATAATGCACGTTGGCAAAGTTGCATGCATACTGGAATGTAATTGAGTGCCCAGAGAGAAGCTAGTGTGTGGAAATAGAGGCGGACATCAGTCCCATGATCTTTCGGCTCTATTCGCAAGAGTAATAGAACTTTGGGAATACTATTGGGAATTTTCGATGGATGGGGGGAAAATAAGGGCCGATAGTTTCTATAGATTAGTAGCATATAATACTGGTTCTTTGGTTTGTCGGCCTTTACTTTTCGATATAGTGAAAATAGATTGCGAAAAATCGAGTTTTGGAATAACATGCAGCGAGATGGGATTGGGTTTATGAAATTTGTTAAGTGACAGGCCGTCATTTGGGTAACTGCGTAACCCATACATTGCTACTACACAACAGTATGAGGCTGGAACTGTATTTACTACATGTTTTGCTGGCTCGACCTAAAGTATAGAAGAAAAAAAAATTGGACAACGGAACAAACAATAATCTAATATTTATCTCACTCTCTGTCTCTTTCTTTGTCTGTCTGTCGCATAAGGACAATGTGATTCCGATTCTTCCACTTCTTCTCCCCAATCTTCTTCATCATCATGATCCTCATTTCTTTCTCTTCTCTTTCATCTTCTTTATCACCATCACATTCTTCTTCTTCTCATTCTTGTCCGCTGTCATATATCCTAGTTCGTCTGATAAGATCCCTGTCAAGTTGCGTCCCTTTACAGCAAGAACACCACGTTGCGTCCCTTTACAGCAATAATGCCCCGCTCAGCAATGTTCGTCAACACACATGTAACTGCTGAAAACCTGCAGTGCCTGCAAGCGAACACATACCACAGGAAGAGCGACAAGAAGCTTGGTGCTCTCAGTTTGTAACGCCATTAAGACATTGTCGGAAATCCCTGTTAAAAATAAAGGTAACATACCCCTGGGTGGGTATGGAACTCAAGGGAAAACTACCACAAAATCGTCACAAGCTTTTAGGAATCAACCTCGGCAGGCGGCATCACCACATCGCCGTGGAAACTTAACTCCCAGTATTTAATAAAATAGGAGAGTTTAGGCAACTCCAAGAAAGAGACGTGTGTGTTATTTGGTGATATTGGGAAAACAGAAGCAATTGAAAACAATACGACCATTGGAAAGAACAGAGGTAGACGGGCCAGGCACTAACAGAGAGAAATGATGCTGGGTGTTCTTCTTCGTTCATCCGGAGTTTTTTTTCGGACGTGATTGCGTTGTGCCTGTTTACAGCAGAGCTGCGTTCTTGCGCCGTTAGGCCGACACATCCGACTTCTGCGGGCATTTGTTGACCGGGTTAACCTTCCCGGGGATGCTGGGTGTTCTAAGACAGTAGTGTAGAGGGATATCAACAGAGAGAAATGATGCTGGATGTTCTAAGACAGTGGGGTAGAGGAATATCAACAGAGAGAAATGATGCTGGATGTTCTAAGACAGTGGGGTAGAGGAATATCAACAGAGAGAAATGATGCTGGATGTTCTAAGACAGTGGGGTAGAGGAATATCAACAGAGAGAAATGATGCTGGATGTTCTAAGATAGTAGTTTAGAGGGATATCAACAGCAGCGTTGATCCAGAATACCAAGGACCAAGATTTGTGGATATGTAAGGACATCTACGCCATTTGGCAAAGCACACACACGAAGATGAAATGGCTAGAAGACGAGGAGTGAACGGGTAGACAAACCCCCCGAGAGTTACAGAAGAACACATGCGGTCGCCTCATGTTTGTATCCAATTTACGCCAGCGATCGTTTCTCACAGCCGAATCTAAACAACACTACACCTCTTAATTTCACCTTTGTTTCAATGTATGCCCCGCCCAGACAGCTGCGGCAGATTGTAGACGGGTATCTAAGGTTATATCAGCATCTCTCTCTCTCTCTCTCTCTCTCTCTCTCTCTCTCTCTGTCTTTCTCTGCATTATTTGCCTCTATCTCTGTCTGCCTTTCATTGTCTTTATGTCTGCCTTTCATTGTCTCTCTGTCTGCCTTTCATTCTCTCTTTCTCTCTTACATACTCTCTCTCTCTCTCTCTCTCTCTCTCTCTCTCTCTATACTCTAACTATCTCTCTCTTAATCTCTTTCCCTCTACTTTTCTCAGTATTTGCCCCTATCTCCCTTGTTCTCTCCCTCTCTCTCTCTCTCTCTCTTTCTCTGTACTTTCGACTGTCTTAAGCTTTCTCTCTCATTTGTCTCTCTTTATATGCCTGTCCGAGTTTCTCTTTTCCTCTCTGTCTGTCAATCTGCCCCCCCCCCTCTCTCTCTTCCTGTATGCCTCTCTATTCATATTTATATGTTTCCCTTCTTCTTCTCTCTCACTGTGTCTGCCCCCTTCTCTCTCTACCTCCCTCCCTACTACCTACTCACACCCATCTGACTGCCTGTCTGCCTACCTATCCATCCATCCGTTCCATCCACCCCTTTCTCGATCTCCTTCTCTCTCCATCCCTACATAGGCCAAAACCGTTAACTTTCATACAACACAAATAGAAACCCAGACAGTTGTACAGCCCCCCCCCCCCACACACACACACACTCAAACCCACCCAGCCAATTAAACTAACGATTCATACCCTCCAGTATTGTATTCCAAACTCGCAGACTTGATACCATCTCCACAACCCACCACAGCAAGTTTTCTCTTCCATACAAAGACTATAACAGAAAACTACACGACGGGAACAACTGACTTTCCACCCTGCGATGGAATCTGCCATTTTAACAGCATTGGGAAACGAACGAACTTTATCTTCAGCGGGTCACACTTTGGGTACACAGGCCCGTCTTAAATTCGGCCCTTCCAATCACTCATCTGTAGTACATCAATTAACTATTGTGCATGTTACATTCGGCCCTTCCAATCACTCATCCGTAGTACATCAATTGACTATTGTGCATGTTAGATTCATATAGAGAAAAAAAAATTGTCAAAGGAAAGCTGTGAAAATAAACAATGCATATTACGAACGAACGAACGAACGAACGAACGAACAAACAAACTTTATTTTCAAAGGGTTAAGAATTGGGCACGCAGGCCCGTCTAACATTCTGCCCTTCTATCACTCTCTGTCATACATTATTTCATTCACACATCATTCAAGGCTAACAGAGAACAACAACAATATAAAGCATATACATTATAAAGGCATGGGCAAAATGCGAACATCAAAACTACACGACACAGTAATATTAGATAATGGTCTGACACTTGTTGTTAGCCATGTGGAATATACTGGCCTACCAAAAGGGGACTGGCTGTTATACTAGGGTTTTGTTATTTTTATCTCTATTATTAAGGGGGAAGGTAATCCATATTGAGATAGTGTTCGAATAATTTGCGATTATATGAAAAGGGATTGGTGATGTCTTTGATTTCTTGTGGAATATTGTTCCACAGCTGAGCTGCAGAGTACGTTAAGCTTGTTTTGTATAAGTCAATCCTAGGCTTCGGAATGTGTAATATATTTAAACGTTTACTGTGTCTAGCATTATATTTAAACAATGGCCAAAGGTAATTTGGGGCATTCCGATGCAGGATTTTGTGAATTAGTTTAGCTTTATTGAAAAGCAGGCGTTTACGGAGTGGTAGTAACTGAAGGCGTTTATACAGGCAAGGATTGTCAGTTAAATGTTTGCTATAAATTACTCATGTCCCGTTTCTGGAGTGAGTAAAGTCGCTTGGTGTTTGAATTAGAACAACCGTCCCAGATCGTAGAGCAGTAGTCAAAGTGTGTCTGTATATGAGAAGTATAGAATAGTTTCCTTGTGTCCTCATCAAGGAAGTTTTTAATTTTGGCGAGCTGGTAGACTTTTTTCGCTGTTTGTTTAATGAGCGTGGGAATTAAAGGTTAGGTTTCTATCAATGATTAGGCCTAATGTTTTGTGCTCAATTACACTTTCTACTGGCATGTTATCGATGTGAAGTTGAAGTGTTGTGTGTGAGCTTAGAGTCTGAAGTCTTTGTCTGGTTGTTAATAACATTGAATTTGTTTTAGTGATGTTAATTTGCATACGGTTTGAATAGCTCCACCTAACTACATTATTTAATTCTTGTTGTAAAGACGACTCAAGTAAAATACAGTTTTCAGCGTTTGTGTACACTGTACAATCGTCTGCAAACAGATCGCAGGACGATGAAAGATGCAAAGGTAGATCGTTAATATATATGGCAAATAGTAGAGGGCCAAGAATAGAGCCTTGCGGTACTCCAATATTGAAGGTAGTGGTTTGAGACAGAGATTTATTATGTGATACTACTTGCTTTCTGTTTGATAGAAAAGATGATATTAGAGTGACTACATTAGGGCCAATTTTCATTGTCTCAAGTTTTTAAATTAAAATAAGATGATCTATCATATCAAATGCTTTCTTGAAATCAATAAACACAGTTCCACATAGACTGTTGTTGTTTATATTCTGGTGCCAATTTTCTATCATGTTTGGTAGGGCCGTATGGCAAGAATATTTTGGTCGAAATCCTGATTGGCTGTCCACAATAAGCTTGTTGCGAACTAAATACTGTAATGTTACTTTATGGATGTGTTTTTCTAGTGGCTTAGATAGTGATGATAGTAAAGAAATGGGTCTGTAATTGTTCGGGAGACCATTGTCTAATGAACCAGATTTAAGAAGAGGGTACACTTTGGCGATTTTGAGAGCTGATGGAAAGTGGCCTTTGGTGAGACACTGATTATATACATAGGTTAGTGATATACAGATCACTGGCGCAGCACAACGGAGAATCCGGTTGCTGATTCCATCTAACCCAGATGAGGTTGTGTTTTTTAGGTTACTGAGGTAAGTGAATACCTCAGTGATTGTCATTAGCGGTATGTCGGAAAGAATATCGCGGGAGCATCTATTCTCGCAAAACGATGACAATAAAGATAAGTTGCAAGGAGAATTAGGTATTGAAGCCTTCATCTGGTCTATGTCAGTTTGAAAAAAATCACTGAATTGGTCGCATGTAATATGATTTGATGGTAAAGAATTGCGGAAGTTATACTTGTTTGTCAAAGTGTTAATTGCCTTCCATATATCCTTACTATTTGTTTTATCCATTACTAAGTTCTTAAAGTAATTTTTCTTTTCCAGTCGTATGGTATATTGAACTTTGTTTCTAAGAGTACGGTGTGCAGTGAGATCCCGCTTTTTATGTGCTTTATCTCTATCTCTCATAATTTCAAGTATTTCCTGAGTGATCCAAGGTGGCTTGACGTGGTGTTTTACTCGAACTTCCTTGACTGGCACATGTCTATCAAAAACATCAATAAAGGGTTTCATCCAGAATTCCAGAGCATCGTCCGGGTCAGAAAGCTGATAAACATTGTCTAGAGGTGAACTGAGCAAGTCCTGTAAAAATGCGTTTTGGTTGAAATTTTTGTAACTTCTATAATTTACACTTATGTGTTTATGTTTAGGAGTTTTAATTCCTTTTTTAGACCACGTGCAGCATATTGGGTAGTGATCGCTCATTGCACAATTGGGTACGGTGTAACATAGTGTACATAGTAACATATTACTATGTTATGAGACAGGCAGGCAGCCAGAGAGAGAGAGAGAGAGAGAGAGAGAGAGAGAGAGAGAGAGAAAGAGAGAGAGAGAAAGAGAGAGAGAGATTGAGAGAGGGAGGTAGAGCGAGAGATAGACTGAGAGAGAGAGAGAGGGAGAGAGGGAGACTGAGAGAGAGACAGAGAGAGATAGAGAGAGACTGAGAGAGAGACTGAGAGAGAGACTGAGAGAGAGAGAGAGAGACGCGCGCGCGCATAAACACACATGCATACGCGCATAGGGATGAAGCGGAGAGGAGGGTCGTTGGGAATGAAGGAAAGTTAGGGCATAAGGGTTGATGGTTGAGAGGAGGTGTGGTCGGCAAACAGCAAGTACGAATATGAAATAACACACGAAGTAATGCAACTTTGCAGAACACAGTTACGGAAACCATAGGACGTTGCGGCGACTAGCCTTCATCAGCAAACAAATACACAAAATACAACACATAAACACAGGAAAGATACTACAGTGACTACAAGGGGAGGGGGAGGGGAGGGGGAGTGGGGAGGGGAGGAATAAGAACAATAAAAAGAAACTGATAGAATAAAAACACAAATCTGCTACTTCTCTCAGAATCCCGGGCTGTGATACACATAAGAACAACGGTGATCTCTATAGGCGAAAATTCCTTTCAGATTAATATCGGAAATGTGTCTGATTCCGTCACATGATTATTATTATTATTATGATTAATCCGAGGCATTTACCCTGGTGCGAGGAAATGCAACCTAAAGACAAAGTGTCATGGCAGGGCAGACCAGGCCCTAAGCCTTGGTTGGCAACTAGTCTAGGATCGAAGCTCCGACAGGCGGACAATTAGAGCATTGCTTTGCTGATCCGGCAGCTTCTGCAGCTTGTCTTGTTCCAGATGTAGGGGTGTTACCTTTCCTCTGGAGTGAACTAGGCAGGCCGAGAGAGGGATCATGCTGCATGGGCAACACATGATCTCTATATTTTAGCCCAGGCTTTGTGCTATGGAGAGGCAATGACTCCATCCCTTACAAACTATCGTCTGCCAAGACGGCAAGGTGCCAATGAATAATCCCAGGCTGGGAAGGGCCCTAATTATAACTTCTCTTCTGAGCTTGAACAGGGTATGGGTAATGGATGGATGGATGGATTGAGTGGAGTACATGGATGGATGGAGGTATGGATGGATGAATGAATGAATGGATGGATGGAGTACATGAATGAATGAATGAATGGATGAATAAATGGACTGGTGGATGGAGTACATGGATGGATGGATGGAGGGAGGGATGATTGACTGAATGGATGGGTGGAGTACATGTATAGATGGATGAATGGGTGGAAGGAGGGATGAATGAATGAATGAATGAATGAATGAATGAATGAATGAATGAATGGATGGATAAATGAATGTATGGATTGATGGATGGAGTACATGTATAGATGGATGGATGGAGGGAGGGATGATTGACTGAATGGATGGGTGGAGTACATGTATAGATGGAGGATGGGTGGAGGGAGGGAGAGATGAATGAATGAATGAATGAATGAATGAATGAATGAATGAATGAATGAATGAATGAATGAATGAATGAATGGAGGGATAAATGAATGTATGGATTGATGAATGGAGTACATAGATAGATGGATAGAGGGAGGAGGGGGAGGGAGTGATAAATGAATGAATGGATGGAGGGAGGGATGAATGAATGAATGGATGAATAAAGGACATAGAAGGATGGGTAGATGAATGGGTGGATGGAGCACATACGACGGTGGAAAAGTAATGGCATTGTCTGTCTTAACTGTGATGTATTCAATCAATGGCCCCAGAGCTATGCCGACGGCAGCGCAGCTACTGGTAGGGTCTCCCATACCAGGCGGGTCACGAGATAGGGACCAGACAAAGCGATACACGAGTCTGCTGTCTTGTGGGCAGACTGGCGACAGTCAAAGGCCAGGAAAAGCCAACCAGAAACGAAATCTTATCGAGGACGGATGTATGGAGCCACAGGCTTAACGAAACAGGGCAACGGAATTCACTAAATGTTTATGTTTAACGTTCGCTTGCTTTGAACTCAAACGTAGTCCATACACTGGCTACTACTTTAACTCCCATTCACCTGTCAGTTTGATTAAAATTGTGACTTCTCGTTCTTCACTTGGGGACGTAAATTACAAGTACCTTAGAAGTCGGAGTGGGTTCGCTGGATGGTAAGGAGCACTGGTAATAGGGAAGGCTAGTCCACATGCAAAAATCAGCCCAATGCGGGAATATGCTGAGTTCAAAGCTAACACAAGTTCTTCTCCACCTTTAATTCTCGTTCCCGAGTGTTCTAGGTCTGGCTCTGCATGCTAATGAAGCTTTAGTTGTTCCCATCAGCAGCCGTGCAGAGAGGCTCAAATATGGAACTTCCTTTTCCTTCAAGAATAATGTGGTAGTCATTCTACATGTGTGCTCTTTAGGGAGTTCAACTGACCAACGCGTGGAGCGACCTGGCAACGTCGCCGTCAAAAGAGTCAGTTTAAGTACGTTACACCTCACAGTCACGCTGACCTCTTTAACAAAGTCAAAGATGACAGAAGAAGTTCAGTAGGGGTGATCTCACCATGGTGCCCGACTGAACTCAACATATACGTGGGAAGCATGACGAATTGGGGGAAACAAAAACACACAAGCAGGTATAAACGTGTCGATAAAAGTCTTCATCAAGGAACGAAACACAAACAAGAACACCAAACTGAAGTAGCACAATGACAGTCACCTAATTTTATCGCTATCATATCATGAATTCTTGGATCCGATTCGAACCGTAGAAAACAAACTAAACTTTCCACCTCGTTCAGCCGGCTTTATCAGCCTTGGTTATAATTGTCGTGGTTCATAGTGCGGTTGAAATGTTCCTGGTACTTGCATTAGACGAATTCCACTGATGCATGACTGGCAGGGTTCCTCTTGCCTTTGTCCTACATTCCTCCCTTCGCCGACGACAGCCTCGATGCTTGCCGTTACTACTGGTAACTTTCACTTCAATGGTTTTATTTGGTTTGCTTTTGTTATTTTAGTTGTATTGATATTTATTTTTCATGTTACCTCTGGTTATTTCTTAATGATCCCTATTCCTAGTACCCACAGATGGAACATTTCGGCCCCGTTAAATATTGATCCTCGGTCTTTAAGAATTAAATTAGACCGGCTGAGTTGGAAAGAGTTAATGGGGTAAGATTCTCAGGCGCTCTTCAGATCTCCGGCTTGTTGCGTTTATCGTTTACTTGAAGCTTCACGCAACAGGTGAGTCCCTGCGGTGGTAACCAACTCACGTAGATCTTTATGGCCTGTCTATGAGGAGCCGCCGCGAAAGCAGCAGCAGTAAACGGCGTTAATTGAATCCGCAGCTTTCTTTGTCTTCCTTTATGATGTATGTAGTAGGCATGGGCAGAATTTTAGTGCTAACATATGCCGTTTGTTGTCACTGGTTCCTGTTGTACTCTTCATCATCAGCATCATTAAGTGCTGGCCGACTGGCGTGGGCGATCGTGCTTCTCCCCATTTTGCTATCTCCGAAGGCATGGATCAATTTACGTGTTTCCGCACTTCCGTGTCATGTCTCAAGATTGTCCAGAATTTTCTTTCGCTGGTTTCCACTATCTCTTTTTCCGCAAATCTTTCCGGTTTTCACAACATGTTTCAGCGTTTGTCTTCTCATAGTGTGGCTAAAAAAATGATGACTGCTCCCCCCCCCCCCCCCCCTGGATCAACCAAAGTAGTATTTCCAGAACTTCTAGGAACTAACCACTGTTAAGTAACTTACTTCTCCTGACCTATTCATTCAGAATGAGCTGTGCTGGACCAAGACCCTGTTTCCTGAGACTGGAGAGGGAGAAGGTAGGTCTACAACATAGTCCCCGTGAAGATGGTGTTACTGGTAGTGAGGTAGGGAGGAAACTCTTGATACCAACAACGCCCCAATAGAGAAACTCTCTCTCTCTCTCTCTCTCTCTCTCTCTCTCTCTCTATCTCTCTCCTTCTCTCTCAAACAGCCTTTCGAGATGTCTCTCTATCATAACCCAGATGTCCTACCTCCTCTATTGTCATGTGTAAATGATCTATCACATCTTGAATCCAGCTCCGTCTTCCTCTTCTTCCCATCGTCGAAAAAAACACCCACCATAAATATCTTGTGCGTGTCTGTCTATCGTAACCTTTCATGTCCACCCACAGATCTCGGTCCCCGGTGCTCTAGATCAACTCTGCTAATGATATCCCTCCACGCCACCGTCTCAGCCCATCCAGCATCACTTCTCTTGTTTTACCTCTACATCCTCCTCTACTAGCCCTTCCAATCATCACGATCTTTTACAACGCCTCCCTTCTCAATACACGACCAAACAATCCTGTTTCTCTCTTTCTTGTGTCTGATTGCCTTCCCTAATTTTGACACACAGCTTGGCCAGCGGCCTACAGACAAAGAAGCGTGTAATCTTTTCTTCGGTGAGGATGTTGCTTCTCAACTCATAATTGCTTGTGTAGCTAAGACAGCTCTCTCGCATTTTAATTAAACGCATAGGCCACGAAAACAACCCCGTGAATGTACATTTCCATTTCGGTGATTAAGTTCTCTGCTTACATGACTTTTTATTGACCTTCAGAGCAGGTAAGGAGAGGCATACAGTACTGACTGATCGCTCATCCGTAACGTCACCCCCCAGGCGGTAATTAACACTACAAAGGATGGCTAATTTATGCTTGGCTGAGGCTAATATCGTGCCTGCTAGGAAACTTGGTGACAAGAATACAGGACTTTTTAACGTATACAACACGCCAGGGCCTTAGAAGTGACGTGGCAATAGGCATGTCTCCTGTGTTAGAAAGCAGGTGGTAGCCAGAATATATACCCATATCAAACCATTCATTGTCGTCATGTGCGTTGCCAGTTGGCTTAAGTTTTCATGGCTCTCCACTGATCTCGGTATTTGGTTTTCTGGATCAACTCTGCCGATGATACTCCTCCATGCCACTGTCTCAGTCCATCCAGCATCGTTTTTCTCTGTCTCTGCACCTTCTCCAGCTGATCCTTCAAGTTGTCACGATGTTTTCCAACGCCCCTCTGCTCTTCACATGACCAAAGAAAGCTGTTTGTCTCTTTCTTATTGTTGTGTAAACTGTTCCAGTTTCATGAGCCTCTTTCAGGCAATTGTTGTTAGTTACTCTGGCAGTCCAAGGTATTCTCAACATTCGTCTTAGGAACCACATCTCTGTTACTTCCAACACGGTTGGTTGGTTGATCGTAAATCCAATGAAAGACTGAGCGTTGACTTTTTAGTCCGGTGCGTTGACGTTCCGGCAACCTTGAACCCTGAAAATAAGCAGCGGGAGAGTGCCCGTTTACGGGTTTCCTATATCGTCGCACAGAAAGCAATGGTAAACTCTTGCCAAGACATCAACAGCGGCAGTAAACTGATGGTGTTGACTGCAACGTCCTGTAAAAGGACATGCAACTTAAAAAAAATATCGAGATACCCATGGACTCTGTTATTCCCTCAGACCATCGTTTACATGGTCGGCCTCTTATTCTGGTTCAATTTGGTGATACATCACTGCTTGTTGTGATATATTATCAATTGGTAGCCTAGATATGTGGCAGAACCATTTCACTTGCTGTTTTAAAAAAAAAAATGAAATCCAGCGCTGCTATTACCCCCACTTAATTTAATCACTTCCGATATTCTCTTTTCTTGATAAGTTGTGTATTCATCTCATAAATCTCCTTTATGTTGTTGTAGTTTTTCTATTCTCTTTTTCTGTCACTGTCCAGGTTTCGCATTAGTGAATATATTTCTGCTCTTTATCCACATCATCATCAACATCATCATCATCATCATTATCCTCTTTATTGTCGTCCTCTCCTTCCTCTGCATCCTCTTCTCGTGAAGCTCCCTGCTTCAACTGTCTGTGGGAGTTATCTACCTTTGGCTGTCCATGTTGCTATGACAACATTTAACGATAGGTAAACACTGCCTGGCTGTTGGGAGTGTAAAGTCATCTGCGTTTTTATTAAAAGTTTATGACATGAAAGAGACCGTTCAGTTTTGCCATGTAACACATTTGCACGTTTGGTAGTGCATTTGGGGATCTGCATGGGAAATCATTGGTGCCTAGCCATTGCTGCATGGCAGTTTTAAATGGGAAAGAAAGAAAAAAAAGAAAGAAAAGAAAGAAAGAAAGAAAGAAAGAAAGAAAGAAGGTACTATATAGACAATAAATGACAGATAGGAAAAGAACGAAAGACAGAAACAAATAAATATATAAAGACAAACAGATAGACAGAATGAAAGAAAGAAACAAATAAATAAATATATAAAGACTGACAGACAGACAGTAAGAAAGAAACAAACAACACCAAACAACAACAAAGAATGAAGAAGATGAAGACTACAAAGAAATAAGAAACAAAGGGGAAAACAAGGAAATAGCGACACAGTGGAAATAAAGTACGCAAACATAATCAGACAAACTCAAACAGGCATAACTAACGATCTTAATATTACCAACCACAGTGCTTCAACATCTCATTTCACACAAGAACCCCAGCTTAATCTCCCAGTTTTGAGGCAAAGACGTTTGGATAAATAACCCCCAACCAATCTCTGAGTGGGATAAGCGCAACCAACCGACACACCATTCCAACAGAAGATGAATGCGAAACAGACCTTACATTATGGCTAATTGTTTCAGTACTTTGGGCAACTCTTAACAACCAACAACATCGATTGAGCGTGGAAATCAAGAGCACATGGCATTTGAGTAACCAACACAGAACTGGCAATGTCAGTCGATATACGCTGTCAAGGATTCTCAGGAGGAAAGCAGGAGCATCTACAGAACTGTCCGGAGTGCGATGATGGTGGTGGTCGTCACTAACAACTATTCACAGCCACTGGACATGAGAGTTTTCGCCCAGATTGAGCTATGATTAAACTAGGTCAGAACACGGAGGTGGTGGACATATTGCATGGGGTGCAGGTGGCTGCGTGACTGACCTGTGTGTTGACAATGAGGAAGGGAGGAGGAGGAGGAGGACGACGATAACGACTACGACGACGACGACGACGAAGACAGCAGCAAAAGCAGCTATGTGAATAATAATACACAGCAACAGCATTCATCAGAAACATCTGTCATTTACTGCCAGGATGATGAAGAATATTACTAACTAAATGTGAATAGTAGTACACAGAAATATGAGAGGCTAGGTACTCTAACCTTTAGTACCAACTAAATGTGAATACTGTAGTACACAGAAATATGAGAGGCTAGGTACTCGAACCTTTAGTACCAACTAAATGTGAATAGTAGTACCAACTAAATGTGAATAGTAGTACACAGAAATATGAGAGGCTAGGTACTCTAACCTTTAGTACCAACTAAATGTGAATAGTAGTACCAACTAAATGTGAATAGTAGTACCAACTAAATGTGAATAGTAGTACCAACTAAATGTGAATAGTAGTACCAACTAAATGTGAATAGTAGTACCAACTAAATGTGAATAGTAGTACCAACTAAATGTGAATAGTAGTACCAACTAAATGTGAATAGTAGTACCAACTAAATGTGAATAGTAGTACCAACTAAATGTGAATAGTAGTACCAACTAAATGTGAATAGTAGTACACAGAAATATGAGAGGCTATGTACTCTAACCTTTAGTACCAACTAAATGTGAATAGTAGTACACAGCAATATGAGAGGCTAGGTACTCTAACCTTTAGTACCAACTAAATGTGAATACTGTAGTACGAAAGGGCTTCAAATAAAAACCTTAAAAGTGTGACAGCAATTACAATATCCATGCGATTGTCTTGTTCAAGTCAATTGCATGTCCTTTACATGACGTTGCAGTCAACACCAGCATTTTCCGGTGTTGTGATCTCTTGGCAAGTTTACATTGAGTAGTTTGCCATTGCTTTCTGAACGACCGGCACCCATACCATTTCGTAAATAACCAACACAAGGCGGTCCTATGCCAAATAGCCCGGCAGCTGTGTTTCGAACGCGGGTATGCGAGATTACGAACTACGTCCGTAACCTCTTTGCCACGGAGCTGCCATTGTCTTGTAGCCTGTCAATATTATTGTTAAGGATGCCAAAAGTGTTAAGCACATGACATCGCGATGCAGAGGAACACGGGACGTCATAAGGACAGCTTATAGATGGCCGTCCCACTTTTGACATGCACCAACCGATTTAAAAAAAAAAAATCAGTGAAGTGAAACCTATAGAAATTCATCGGCGTATGAAGGTCCAGCATGGTGATGCACTGTGAGATGAAAGGCAGATGAGGAGAATAAGCATCATCTTGACACCGGCTGACCAATGGAGATAGTATGTATATAATAAACATAAAAATTTATCTAAAACTCATCAACTGCATACACACCATACCAGCTCACTGGGCAAACGCAAACATAAAACAGTAAAATACACAACACTAGCAAGACACATTTAGCCATACCGTTATTCAGATCCGTAGCCACATCTGGTGCCACAATGTCTATCCCATACTGCAACCTCCTTGGCCTACACTCAAAATCCAAAATGTCTTTTCCGTCATCACAAAGAACACTGCTCATTTCGCATCAGTGCTGCATATTTCTATCCAAAACTTCTAGTGCAAACACTCTTTTTCCTTCGCAGTTCGAACACTGTTTTCACAATAAGTTCACACGATAGTTAACCAACGGATTCCTGGAGATTACACCGAGAGCATCATAGAGACACGTGACACATGTTTAACCCTGGTACAGTAAAAACTTGGATGGGAAAACAAAGTGAAAACTAGTGATTACTCTCGGCCGCGTTCTAGGGATGGGACGGCAGTAATTGTTCACTAATACAAAAGATTCTTTCTATCTGTCTTTGTGTCTATTGTGTTGCGGTCTGAAGAAAGATGTAACAGGGGCATGTTTACAGTCCCAGATTCAGAAGCGTTACAGGAAAAGAAACAGGAGACGAGAGCTGCGAATCCCAGTCAGAACTAAAAGTCTATTCGGGGTAGCCAATCAGCAATCAACAGGTAATTTGTTAGCGCTGTTAAGGTCGGCGTGTCAAGGTGGGGTGTCACCTCGTCAAACAAAAGCCCACGACCTGACCAACCCCGACCCTTCCTATACTCGTCTCAAAGACGAGCGACACCCCCATCACCGACTGCCGAAGACAAAAGAACCCGCGCCGCTTCGTTGCCTGGTCTGATGGCCTTACCACCCGTGTTAAGTTCTCGCCGCCTGGAATCTCTCTCTCTCTCTCTCCCTCTCTCTGGCTGTTCTTTCTATTGAAAGTGTAAGACCACCGTTTCCTTATCACAAACCGTATATTTGACCCCACTATTCGTGCAAGTGCACTTATTATTTATCCTGCAAAACATTCCATACACTGTGGCGATTTCCCCCGGCTGTCATGTAAAGCGGTTCCAAATACTCTAAAACGTAATTTTCCTCCGCGGATTGTGTAGCACCCAATCTACAGGTGTGCTCTTTTGGATTCCATTGTCAAAGCATACCTTGGGGTCACACATTGGTTAGGCTGGGTGTGTGTAGGGGAGTTCTGGCCAAGTGGGTCAATGAAATAAACTGATTATTGTTAATGGCGTCTCTACGAAGTTACTTTATCTGGCATCAAGCTGGATTCGCACGAAACACATACACGCACGCATAAAACACATACGCCCACACACATTCAAATAAATACTACTTATAACGATTTTATATGAGGGTAATGAAAGTAGGCCGGCTTCCTGGCCTAGAGGTTAGCGACTTTTCTCCGTAATCTCGTATACTCTCGTAAGTAACGTGACGACGGTGAGAATCAGCAGTGGTTCGAATCGCGCCGGTAACTTAGGGGTATGTGAGCCGGCCGCTCAGAAAGCAATGGCAAACTGCTGAGCGTAATCTTGCCAAGAAATCAACAATCAGCGAAAGATGCTGATGTTGACAGCGATGTCCTGTAAAGGAGATGCAATGAAAGTAGAACAACGCCCATAAACTATAAGAAAGAGAGGAAAGGCTTTCTTTGGTCATACAGCAGATTCAGTCTCATCTTCTCATCTCATCATGTTCCTCTTGTACCTTGCGGTGTCGAGGTGAAGTATAAACAGCGGGAGAGTGCCCGCTTATGGGCTTCATGTATCGACATTCCCATGGACTCTGTTATTCCCTGCGTCCATAGTTGACGTGGTCGGCCTCTTCCTCTGCTGCTCTCATAAGTAGGGCTAGATCAAAGAAAGACGAATGGAGGAAACAGGGAAGTAGAACACAGTCATGACTTTATACTTGTTAATTTGGTAGCAGACATGTTGTTTTACAACGCAATGACAACATTTCGGGGATTTATAAGCCAATGGCAGATACAGGAAGTTGCGCAAGGCGGTTAATCATCCCTTGACACTCAATCATATAATGAGAAGGGAGGGATTGGTAAATCCTGTCATACTGGTAGGATCGGCGGCAGAATAGGCTGAAGTAAAAACTGTCATTACTGTCCATATTACCTTGAGATGTAGGACAAAGGGAGGGGGGGGGGGGTGATCTGTGGAATGAGGGCCGCGCCTGGCTATGCGATTGCAGTAACTTTGATAAACCGTTACATTAACTTTAACTAGTGGTTACAGCAACTTTAACAATCAGTTCAGTAACTTTAACGAACGGTTTATTCACTTTAACAAGCAGTTACAGAAACTTAAACAAACTGGTACAGTAACTTTAACAAGCCGTTCAGTAACTTTAACAAGTCATTCACTAACTTTAACAAGCGGTTACAATAACTTTAACAAGCAGTTCAATCAATCAATCGTGTGCCATGCCGGAAATCGTTGGCGGTCATAACTCGCCATTTCACTCCATCACCAGAGTCGTGGATCAGCTCAGTGTTCCTGTCTCGACCATGCCATGTGGCCAAGCCATCCAGGTATTTTCTTCTCGGTCTTCCCCTTGGTCTGTTCCCTTCGATCTTGCCAGTTGTCACTAAGTTCTCCAATCCATTCCTTCTCATAGTACGTTCAAAAAATTTTGACTGACGGGTTACAGTAAAACATTTACTTCAACAAGCGGATTACAGTAAAACATTAACTTTAATAAACGGGTTACAGTAAATTTAACAAACGGTTGCATTAACTTTAAAATTCGGTTACAGTAACTTTAACAAGCAGTTAACTAACTTTAACAAGCGGGTTACAGTAACTTTAACAAACTGTGACAGTAACTTTAACACGCCGTTACACTAACTTTAATAAACGTGTTACAGTAACACAGCCAAGGTTAAAAAAAAAAAAATAAGATAGCAAAACATGATAAGACAGCAAAACAGCACACAACAAACAACCATACCAAAACTGTCATAACAACATCAAATAACATCCTAACACGCACGTATAAAATGCATGCAGATATATTTCAACATTGCATAATGTGAAATCACCTTCTGCAACAGAAAATTAATACCCTAGCGACCCGAACAATCGAACCCGCGAATTCAGAATCAGTCATGCTAATCCGCATTGTGTATCCGTGTAGTGACTTCGTAATATTTTGTTGCCTCTCCAAACTGACTTAATTTTATGTTCACTCGCATTAATTAAAGTGTCGGCAGATATAGGTGTACGCGGTTTGACAGTTTTAAACGCTGGCTCATTCAATAAATAACATTTCATAAATTGCGGGGTAGGCCCACTTCAAAATTTAATATGTAAACTGCATATAAAATTCGTTTTTCTTTGTTGTTGGGTGTCTTCGCGCTTCTTTGTTTCCTCCCTGCAACTCTTAGGCCTGGATGTTATTAATTAATTCAATGACAAACAAAATAGTAGGTTTGTACCAAAGATGATGCACATACAAATAAATACTACTTTTTTACGAATTTGTATGAGGTTAGTTAAAATAGAACATTGCCCACAACTACAAGAAAGAGAGAATCTGCCTTAGTTGGTCTTATAGCAGATTCAAAGCCAAACAATAAGTAGGGATTAATCACAACAAAAAAATGGATGGCAGAAAATGAACAAGTATTAAAATATAAATATCCGTTCATTAAAATTGCGGAAGGTACCACGAAACGAAACAAATAACACGATGACCCTAGTATGGCGATATATCCCCGGGAAGGTTAACCTGGTCAGCAAATGTCCGCAGAAATCGGATGTGTCGGCCTAAAGGCGCAAGAACGCAGCTGTGCTGTAAACAAACATAACGCAATTACGTCTGAAAAGAAAAAAAAAAAAAATTCCGGATGAACGCAGCAGCAGCAGCAGCAGCAGCAGCAGCAGCAGCAGAAGAAGAAGAAGAAGAAGAAGAAGAAGAAGAAGAAGAAGAAGAAGAAGTATGGCGATATATCGTCCTTCTGTCCAAATGGGAGGTCACATGTGGCGACATATTATCCTTCAGCACTGAATCAGTTAAGCGTTCGGGAAATAAATGTACAGGTACTGATGCGCCCTTGTAAAAGTCGATCAAATATGTGGAGAATTAGAGGACACTTTAGAGAAGATAAAAATGGTTACCCCTAATGTCGGAATGGGTTCGCCCAATGGCGAGGGACACTGGTAATAGGGAAAGCTAATCCACACGCAAAAATTAGTCCAGTGCACTAGAAGTAGTAGCGCATGTATAGACTACGCTAGTGTTCAAAGCTAGAGAATGGGGAAAAAATAAAAAAATAAAAAAAAATGATAGGGTGGTCATATGCAAGTGGAGGTCGCAACATCTGGATAAGCATGATCCATCACAGCAGTCTAGGCAAAGCATTTGGTTTTGATGATAATGTGACCACTCAGGGATGTGAACCCACAGTCTCCCAATGAGGACAGCGCCTCGCCGAAGGACATGAGAAGCGAGGCTTAGAAACATCACTAAAAAGCTGTCATCATTAGCCAGGCTTCCAGTCAACAATAAAAAAATAAGAGAACATCTGTTGGATTTTCCCCCTAGGACATGCTGGTGTGTTGGGAAACGAACAGCCGGACAGATTGGCTGGGTCTGCGCCGCTGGGTGGGGTCACGTAGCATGATACAGCAGGTGTGGTTAGGGCACTTTGGGATCGTGTCTAAGTTGCAGAAGGGCAGATAGATTACCAAAGCCTGGAGAGAATGGTGCTGCAGGGAGTGACCAGAGGATCTGGCCGGCACTGGAATCTTCCAGGGAAGGCCAGTCGGACATATAATCAGACTGCCACTTGTACCATTAGTATCGGAACTATTCTCTGGCTGTTGAAAATGAGGACGTAGCACTTATGGGAAAGTCCCGAGTAATGTGATGTCGATTCTTGTCCCACCTCAATTCTCAGCCATTCCGGTATTGCTATAAGTAGTAAAATTGCCGTAAAGGCACATACACTTTGTACCAGTACACACGCTCTATTCCTTTATAAAATAATACCTAAAAGTTTTCTTTGACTCAATCTGAAAATTGTCATGAAATTCATTGGTCCGCAAGTACGCCACTGGAGTTTTTTTTTTTTTTTTTTTAAATTTTATTTACAAAAGCAAAACAGAAATTGTATTTATAATTCCCCAAAGTTAATTTAAATTTAAACATCCATAGTCGTATAGTCCCATCCTTAAATATCTCCCTCTTTCCTTCATTATTCGTTTGTGCTGGCACCCCAGTGTTCTCTGTGGCGTGCTTTTTCTCGCCCGGCTTGGTTTTGCCAATTTGGTTGATCAGAAAGGACGTCTATTGTCAAGTCGGGCTTTTGTCAAACATTGAAACCAGACCGAAGGACCTGTTAGGCCATATTCAAATATAAGGGATTCCGCTATCAGGTGGAAGCGACGCTATTCCACGCTGCTGTAAGGCTGGCGAAGTCGCTCTTTCGTACTGATTGTCAGGTCGGAGTTGGGGCGACACGGCTGAACTGTGTCAGAATGGAGGAAAAAAGGTCGTTTATTATTGTTGCCAGTGTTGATGAAGAGGGGGAGAGATTTCACGGGGGAAGGAGAGAGAGAGAGAGAGAGAGAGAGAGAGAGAGAGAGAGAGAGCAGGCAAGCCACTGAGAGAGAGAGAGAGAGAGAGAGAGAGAGAGAGAGAGGGAGAGAGAGAGAACGAAAGTGAGAGTTAGTGAGAGACAGAGAGAGAAAATGTGTGTGTGTGTGTGTGTGTGTGTGTGTGTGTGAGAGAGAGAGAGAGAGAGAGAGAGAGAGAGAGAGAGAATAACTAAAACAGGTGAGGAAGATGAGACCCGTACTGATTGCCCGGTGGGTGTTGGGGCGACACGGCCGAACTGTGTCAAAATGAGAAAAAAGGTCGTTTATTATTATTGTTATTGTTTTTATTTTGAGGAGCGGCTGGCCGAGTGGCTAGATTACCGGATTAACCTTTAGCTGAACGGTTAGTTAGTTAGTTAGTCGCAGTTCCAACTTCACAGCAACGGGTCGTCCCCATTATGCTCCATTCCTGTGCCAGTGAATATCACACAAAACACTCCCCACTGCCCAATGTGAAAAGTGGAAAAGACAGGAGTCTCGACAAACAACAGCCCGCACAGATATACACTGTGCATAATGCCGCCGCCAGAATGTCAACACAATAGACCCCCACAAAACACTCAGTTCATTTCTGATGGAATCGGCTGTCATTTTCCCATCTGGATGTTTCCTAGATGTTCACCCACACAGTCCACGAAATACAGTTCATCGTCGATGGCAGTGGCAGTCAACCAGAAGCCCAGCAGCCACGCATTTCTGCATAAGGCAAAAACCGGTCAACTCTGGGACATAGTCATCTGCAATCGCTCCAAACATGCAGTATCGTTCCAAAAAAGCTCGGGCAGATTCAAAAGCATTTCACATGAAACTCACCGCTCACAGTGTCGCACCACGCACTCACTCAGTAGCAGGGCGACGGAACCATCAAGCCTCCTTAGTCGCCTCTTACGACATGCGTGGTAGGCTACAGTGTTGCTATTCTTTGCTTCCCTTATGGGCCCCGGCAACACACAGGAGTAGCTGAACGGTGGCACAATGAAAGAAAAATTAATTTATCATTATGAAAGAGTTGATGAAGGCGGAGAGATATCACTGCAAGAGTTGCGAAAGTTAGGGAGGAAGAGGGAGAGAGAGGAGAATGTTAGAGAGGGTGAGGAGTACGAGGAGCGGGAGGGAGAGGAGAAAGAGGAGGGAGAAAGAGAAAGAGAAAGAGAGAGAGAGTGACGCAGAGAGAGACAAAGATAGAGTGTGACAGAGAGAAAGAGACAGAGAGAGGGAGAGATAAAAACAGAGTGACGTGGTTAGAGAGAGAGAGAGAGAGAGAGAGAGAGAGAGAGCGTGTGTGTGGCAGAGAGAAAGAGACAGAATGCAGGAGAGAGAGACATAGAGAGAGAAAGAGGCAGGGAGAGCGAGGGGGAGAGAGAGAGGGGGAGTGAGAGAAAGAGAGTAGAGGGAGATAAGAGAACATGTCTCCTCCAAATGACGACAGCGTGTCGCTACAGGAACAAGTGTAGAACAACCAGACACCTCATGCAGGACGGATTGTGAGGTAGTTCGGCATTCCTCGTGCAGCTGCCACAGATGTTATAGAATCGGGTCGCAAGCCTGCATGCTGTGGCTACACACAGGCCACAATGGGCACAACAGGACACAATGGGTACCACAGGGCACAATGGGCGCAACAGGACACAATGGGTACTACAGGGCACAATGGGCGCAACAGGACACAGAGGGCGCAACAGGACAAACACGACCCGAGAATGACCAGCGTGCACAAGAGCACAATCACAAAGATTGCCTCACGGCGACAAGCTTTCATCAGTCTACAAAAACAAATCTTCGTCTTCTTCACACCTCTTTAGAAGGAAGTGCGTCACATCTAGTCGTAAAAACCTACACGGTCGGTGTGTCAGACTGCGACATGCTTATCTGCGAGACTTAATTCCTCTAGACAATTCCATCCCAGGTGATGGGCTCTATCTGCCCATGGGTAGTTTTATTTCCGAATACTTTCTGCCAGGGGAGATGCCTTGCGGCCAACCTTTGGCTATTTTCGACTGTCGTAAACTGGCACGGGACCTGGTGTATTTCGCCCTTATCAGAAACGGCTAGGTATCACATCTCTCTAAAGGGAAGGATCAAAATGACGTATGATATCATAAAAAGCCAATGAGGTCAGCTTGGTCGAATGGATAAGAACGCGTGTTCTTAAACATCCGGTGTGCTGTTGCCGAGTTAAGAGGTTCAACGCCTACACCAGATATTTGGACTAAAATGTTTATCTCTCGTCCTTGACTTGGGGACGTAAATTACAAGTACCTCTGAAGTCGGAGCGGGTTCGCCTGATGGCGAGGGACACTGTAAATAGGGAAAACTAATCCACATGCAAAAAAAAAAAAAAAAAAAAATTTCCAGCACTACTAGAATTAGTGTGTATGGACTAGCTTGAGTTTAAAGCGAGCAAGCGCAAAAAACAAAAACAAAACAACAATGGTTCTTGGAGAAATAAAAGTCATGAGCAGATAAAAAGTGACGAAGAAATTTTGGAAGAAACCAGCTCGTGGGGCTGCTCATAGCAAATGTCAACATATTTGGGTCGGGTGTGTCATAAGACGAGATAAACTGTACAACGTCGTGACAACAGGAAAATATGAGAGGGAGAGCCACAGAGGAAGACCTAGGGAGAAGGTGACTGACATCGCAAATTCCACACATGCCTATTGGACATGACTGGCATCAGAAGAAGACAGCAGGACGTGGACAAACATGACTACAGGCGCCACATCACATAGACTATTCAAATATAGATAACGGATATAGAACAGAAGTATAGAAGTATAATAATCACTAGCAAATTCCAAATCAGCTGCCGGAGATTTGGAAAAAGACCACTTTGCGTTTATTTCGATGCTATCTTCTTCTTCTGCGTTCATCCGGAGAGTTTTTTCGGACGTGATTGAGTTGTGCTTGTTTACAGCAGAGTTGCGTTCTGGCGCTGTTAGGCCGACACATCCGACTTCTGTGGGAGGTTGTTGACCGGGTTAACCTTCCCGGGTATTTAGATGGTAAGAGGCGTCTGTCGTTCAGAAAGCAATGACAAGCTAAACCATCGCCTAGTAATCACAAACAGCCACATTATTATGGAGTTGATTACGACGTCATGTAAGCGACATGCAACTATTAGTAAAGAAGGAAGCAAATAGGGCAAGATAACACACAGGCCAAGAATAGAAGCAGTTGTATGGTCAGTATCGAACAAGTCAGTAAACAGACATGCACTTATGAAAGCATAGCAGCCATTAAGACCCAGCCTGGTTTCTAACTAACCAGCCGTACACAGATAATAATAATTGAGCCAAGAGAAACACAACGCTGCATACAGCACACTTTTCATCGCATTACATAATCAACCGCTGCTTTCAAACAACATCTGCAGCCAATCAGCAGTCGGTTTGTCTCATTTGAATATCGGATTGATAATTTACCGGTTCCCAATTTGCTTTCAGGAACCTAAAGGAGCGATTTTAAGTCGCAGATGGCGGACGGGGTAATCACCCATCGCTCTGTACGTATAGGCCAGCCCTACCCTGTGCTGGCAAGTGTGTCTCCCAGTTTAATCACATTAACGTGTGCATAGCCCGGGCTATAGTACGCCCATGACAAGTGGTTAAGTCAGACCGTATAATAATCATATCTATGAAAGAAATATGGTTAAATTACGAGGCTTTATATTACCAGCACGGTATAATTGAATTTGCGCAAACAGTGCGGGGTTTAAGGCGACCGAGATTAATCATAGAGGGGGGTGAACACCTACCGCTACGTTCTGGTCACCCCTATCCGCGCCCTATTCAAAATTACGCCTAGTTAAAATTATTACCACCTGCAAGATTGTCCTAGGATTGTAGGGGGAGAAGCGGGAAAGGTCTGGGGTAGAGAGGCAGAGGAAAACCGAGGGAAACTAGGCTTGAAGGTCCAAGAACATTCATACATACATTCGCATGTATTGTTTGGCGTTCACAGAGGTTGAAGAAAGAAGAAGAGACCAGAGGAAACGCTAGAGAACATAAACATTGAAAGCTATAGCCACACCACCGGGTCTAAGCCCAGTAGTCGGCGTGGCTGAAAGGATAAGATCGATCTAAACTTAAAACTTCCGGTGCGTTGATGGCGAGGTAGCGGGATCAATCCCTTCATCGGGTCAGTTTGACTTCACCGTTGACTTCAAAAAAAAAAAAAAAAAAAGACAGCATTGGCAAACTACTTAGTGTAAAATTGCCTAGAAAATCAACATGAGGTTGGGACTGATCGTAACGTCCTGTAAAGGACGTGAGGTTGGGGTAAAGACGTTCTTCTAGTTCCGGAAGCACCGAGAAACTATCTACATGGGAACTGTGTTACAAGACTCTCTTTCCCCGCTCCAAGGTAAGAAACTATAGGCGTGTGCAAGAGCGGTACAGGAACATCACGTCCGAGGTCAGACAGGCGAGGATGCAGCCTGGAGGACAGACATACGAGGATGAAGCCTGGCGGCCATTCAGCTCAGCACAGACAGTTAGGCCTAGCATTGTAATGTATCCCCCACGGGTGGTAGTTATCTCATTGTCAACAGGCTCCAACATCAGGCTCCAACAACATTATGCAACAACAGGCTCCAACAACATAATGCAACAACAGGCTTGAACAACAGGCTCCAACAACAGGCTCCAACAACATGTTCTATCAACAGGCTTGAACAACAGGCTCCAACAACAGGCTCCAACAACAGATTGCAACAAAAGATTGCAACAACAGACTCCAACAACAATCTCCAACAACAGGCTCCAACAACAGGCCCCATCAACAGGTTCCATCAACAGGTTCCAACAACAGGCTCCAACAACATAATGCAACAACAGGCTCGACCAACAGGCTCCAACAACATAATGCAACAACAGGCCCCACAACATAATGTAACAACAGGCTCAAACAACAGGCATCAAAAACAGGCTCCAATAACATGCTTCAATGATAGGCTCCAACAACAGGCACCAACAATGCACACCAACAACAGGACCCAAAAATAGACCCCAACACCAAGCTCCAAGAACAAACTCTAGCAAAAGGTTCCAAAAACAGGCCCCAACAATATACTCCAACAACAAACCCTCATTTTCATTCGCACGCGCATAATGCATATATTTATATTCTTCCCAGGCAAATAATGAATGCATAGTTCCCTCTCTACCGCCCCATGTACATAGTATAAATTATCCTCTCTATCTCCTCATGTAATACTGTAAATGCCTCTCTCTACCTCCCCATGCATATACCATAAATGCCCCTCAATATCTCCCCATGTACATAATATAAACACCCCTTATAAATCCTCATGTACATAATTATACACGCCCCTCTCTACCTCCCCATGTACATAATATGCATGCCCCTCTCTACCTCCTCATGTACGTAATATAAATGCACCTCCCTACCTCCCGATACACATAATGCATGCGTAAGTCTTTCCTCTCCTAAACCCCACCCCCTTTTTTCCACATGAGCATAAAGTACATTCTTTATATGCTTCCCATGCGCATAAAAATGCATATCACCCTCTAACTAACTACGTAAAAACATAATAAATTAATATCTCTTCCCCTTCTGCCTCCTAAAAACAAACAAACTAGAATATTAAACTTAAAACATTCCACAAAAAGACACCACCCCGTTGTCCAGCCATGACAGTGTCAATCCGATATATAACTAGCGCCCCCGCCGCCCCACACAACAGCAGGTCAACCACACAACAGCAGGTCAACCACACAACAGCAGGTCAACCACACAACAGCAGGTCAACCAGAGTTTGCAGCTCCAGCCGACCCGAGACGGATCTCTTCCCCCCCCCCCCTCCCCTCCCTCACCCTCCCTCTACCTTCAACCTTTTATTTTAATACTCCACTCTCATCATAAAATGAGACTGCAAAGAAGGCAGACATTTTAGTTAATATTAATAATACGAGAGAGAGAGAGAGAGAGAGAGAGAGAGAGAGAGAGAGAGAGAGAGAGAGAGAGAGAGAGAATGTTCAAATTAGTTTTTAGCCCCTAACCCATTGCTCACAACGTGGCGGGCTGGTAGTGGCGGAGGGTCATAGTTCAATCAGTTTCCCCTGCTCCTCCACAAGAGGGGAGGGACCATCACCCATTCCTCTAAATGAACTATTTTGAACCTGGCATACACTTTTTAAACAAAAATTGGGGGGTTTTGGGGGAGGGAGAGGAGAGATCCAGGCAGCCAGGTAATTTGAGACAATAATTTTTTTCTAGCCAGATATCCTTAAGTCTCGTTCTATTAACTAAGCACGCACTGGCTTGTCTCCCCTTCCTTTTGTTTTGACCCGGTTAAAATGATAACCTCCCCTTGCCCCCCTTTTATGAATTTGAACAGGGCCCCGGGTTGGGGAGCCCAGATTTTGGAATCTCTCTGACGCACTTCTCTTAAAATAAAAGGCTTCTTTGGTTGAATCTATGCCTGTACAAACATCGGGCTGAATAATGAATAGCCCCGTATTTAATTACAACCTGACAAACAGGATACGTCTAGTTATGCTTTAGAATTGCCTTAGATACAGCCAGGACAACTTGTTTCGGGTTATCTCCCGTCCCTTCCCCCAGTTCAAAATTTACTTCTGCTTATCATGGTAACTTGTAACGAAGCGTGAAAAATAATGCTGAAATTATTCTTTACCGCCAAGAGAAGGCGCCCTCGAACGTCACTGAAATGTTATAATTGGTAATTAAGCAAGCGGGGGAATATTTTAAAAATAATAATAAAAAGTGTATCAAAAATAGGGCACCTGCGTTAAATGAAGAATCAAGTTTCACTTCTGCATACTTTTCTGTGAGGCTGTTGAGGTTTTGGGGACTGACGGAGCCGAAGCAATAATTGTGAAAGTATCACATTACTGCTGCAATCTTTCATGGGAATCCTCACTTCATACAGTTGGAATTCTAAAGGTTTACACAAAAGCTCTGCGATGGAGGTATTGCGAGCTCAGGCTGTTTGGGAAGAGGCATCCAATCTTGGATCTTCTGTGGTTTTGCATATATGTTATGATTACTCATTGCTCTAGCGTTACAGTTTTTGTTATGTAAATCTGTCTGTAACACATCGACCCGTGACAAACGAATATTATATTGTGCGGAAATGACTTGCGGGTTATTCATCATGACAATTGTATGTTGTATGTGGCAGTTAGTTAGTTGCATATCCTTTACAGGACGTCGCAGTCAACCACATAATTTTTGTGGCTGTTTGAGATTTCTTGGTAATTCTGAACGACCGGCACTCTTACCTTTATATGAACTTCAGCACAAAGCGGTCTGTTTCCTAATAGCCAGAAGCTGGTTTCGAAGAAGAAGAAGAAGAAGAAGAAGAAGAAGAAGAAGAAGAAGAAGAAGAAGAAGAAGAAGAAGAAGGAGGAGGAGGAGGAGGAGGAGAAGAAGAAGAAGAAGAAGAAGAAGAAGAAGAAGAAGAAGAAGAAGAAGAAGAAGAAAAACAAGAACAAGAAGAAGAAGAAGAAGAAGAAGAAGAAGAAGAAGAAGAAGAAGAAGAAGAAGAAGAAGAAGAAGAAGAAAAAGAAGAAGAAGAAGAAGAAAAAGAAGAAGAAGAAGAAGAAGAAGAAGAAGAAGAAGAAGAAGAAGAAGAAGAAGAAGAAACAATTTCAGAAGCAGCAACCAACAGCAGCAGAGAGACGCAAAAAATATGACCACAAGGTCATCACATTTGCTATTGCTTACTGAACGGCAGACGCTCATATAACCGAAATCGACGCAGAGCTACGAAGTTGCCTGCGGATGATTTCCAACACTGGAATCGGTATTTCGGGGAATTTTGAACTAGTTTAGTTTAGTTTAGTTTAATCGACGGATGAACGTCACGGCAGACGGGTGTAACCCTTAAGTGCTCCGTGTTAACTAACCTCTAAGCCACATTTCACACAACCAACCCACTTCCCCACACTTCACACAACCAACCCACTTCCCCACATTTCACACAACCAACCCACTTCCCCACATTTCCCACAACCAACCAACTTCTCCACATTTCACACAACCAACCCACTTCCCCACATTTCACACAACCAACCCCCACTTTCCAACACCCCACAACCACAGACGGCTGTCTCCCACACAGGCCCCCTTTGAAAGTTCCATGTGTGAAGCGACCCCTATATCTGGAGTTGATTGTGTTGTCAGAGTGCCGATATCAGGCAATATATTTTAAAGTAGACGTTTGCCTAGCAATAGCCGGCCTGCATTGTAATGAGAGACGGGGAGATATCAACAGCTAGGCCGTCACGCCACATAATAAACAAATATGATTTCCAAATTGTGCCCGGCGTAGTTAACCCTTCCCCCTCCACTCCGCACAGACACACACGCACACACAGACACACACGCATGCACGCACATACGCACACGCGCGCGCATAGAGGTTACCATTAGGTACTCGTTTCCACACTAAGTTTACAACCATATATCCAACCTGTTTTGTTGTATGGCGGTGAACCAAGGAACGTAAGTGAACAAATTAGGAAGAGCTTGGAAGCAACGGAGATGTGGTTCCTGAGCAGAGTAAGTAACAATGATTGCTGGGAAGAAGCTGCTGAAGCTAGAACATTATCTACAGCTATAAGAAAGAGACAAACACAACTCTTTGGTCATGTGATGAGAAGAAAGGCATTCGAGAGCATTATGACAACTGGAAAGATCAGCGGGAAAAGAAACAGAAGCCGACGAAGAGAAGTGATGCTGGATGGACTGAGACGGTGGCATGGGGGAATGTCATCAGCAGAGTTGTTCCAGAACACCAAAGACAGAAGAGATCTGTGGAGAGACATGGACGCCTACGCTGGTCGGCATGGCACATAGTGGTGATGATATCAGTTTTAACTAAATACATAACAACACTCCATTAATATGCTTACTTACCTGCTAGTCTAACCATCTCCAACCTGTATCTTACTTACCTGTATAACTACCATCTTTAAAATTATTGGATGTTCTTTGTAGGCTGTTGCTTTCAACACCAGGTTGAATTTATAGTCAATGTTACGTTTAGTAGTTTGCCATGGCGTTCTGAACGAGAAGTCCTTGTTGACGGTCAAAAGACCGGTGTGGGAAACGGAACTTATTTACTGACCTTCTCATTTAGGTATCACCCACTCAACTGTCTAACCACCGCCCACCTATCTATTTACTGACCTACTCATTCAGGTATCACCCACTCAACTGTCTAACCACCGTACACCTATCTATTTACTGACCTACTCATTCAGGTATCACCCACTCAACTGTCTAACCACCGCCCACCAATCTATTGACTGACCTACTCATTCAGGTATCACCCACTCAACTGTCTAACCACCGTACACCTATCTATTTACCATCATACATGTCAAACTACCTCCCATCTATGTATATACATTATCTACCACCGTATCTGATGAATTACCTACCTACCTACATACCTACCTACCTACCTACATACCTACCTACCTACTTACCCTTCTATCGCCATGTCTGTTGAACTACCATCATACTTACATTTCTACCTACTTTTCTGGAGGCTCGCCCACCTCTCTGATTAACCTGTCTCTCTTTTTCTAGCATTCCCTCCTTCCCCAACTCTCTTTCTCTCCCCCCCCCCCCCCCCCACCACCCCTCAGAACGACATAAAAACATTACATTAATCCAGCTGCACATAAATCAGTCATGAATATGAAGGTAGCTAGCCATAAAACGAACACAAAATGGAACTTAAGAATGGAAAACACACACACATACACATACATACGAACACAAAATGTATATATGCGTGTATGTATATATTATATTCGCAGAGATAAACGACAAACGGGAGCTATTATGTGGGTACTGTTTTAGACAAGACATAAGTTCCAAGGTTCAGATATGAAAAGACTCATAAATAGCATGTATCTCTTATCAGTTATTGCTAAAAGCCTGATACGTTTATGAGAGTTAACACGATCCCTTATCGGCTAGAACTTTCTGTGAATTCAAGGCAGGCCCAGAAGGGGTTAATGTCTCAAGATACTATTGCTTACACAATTATTCTTGGTCACTGAAGAATTTCACTGATAAGTGTTGGTTAGATGGTTCGGTTGGTTTGTGGAGTGATTTGTTTGTTGGTAAGTTATTTTGTCTGGTTGGTAGAATGGTTGGATGGTTGTTTGGTTTGGTTGGTTGGCTGGTTGTTTGGTCTGGTTGGTTGACTGGTTGTTTGGTCTGGCTGGTTGGCTGGTTGGTTTAATGTTTGGTTAATTGATTGATCGTTAGGTGTATCTGATTGGTTGGTTTATTGGTTGGTTGGTTAATTGGTTTGTTATTTGATTGGTTTGTCCGTTAGTTTGTTAATTCGATGGTTTGGTGATTGGTTGGTGGTTTGTTGATTGGATGGTGGTTTGTTGATTGGATGGTGGTTTGTTGATTGGATGGTGGTTTGTTGATTGGATGGTGGTTTGTTGATTGGATGGTGGTTTGTTGATTGGATGGTGGTTTGTTGATTGGATGGTGGTTTGTTGATTGGATGGTGGTTTGGTGATTGGATGGTGGTTTGTTGATTGGATGGTGGTTTGTTGATTGGATGGTGGTTTGTTGATTGGATGGTGGTTTGTTGATTGGATGGTGGTTTGTTGATTGGATGGTGGTTTGTTGATTGGATGGTGGTTTGGTGATTGGATGGTGGTTTGGTGATTGGATGGTGGTTTGGTGATTGGATGATGGTTTGTTGATTGGTTGGTGGTTTGTTGATTGGATGGTGGTTTGTTGATTGGATGGTGGTTTGGTGATTGGATGGTGGTTTGGTGATTGGATGGTGGTTTGGTGATTGGATGGTGGTTTGGTGATTGGATGGTGGTTTGTTGATTGGTTGGTGGTTTGTTGATTGGATGATGGTTTGTTGATTGGATGGTGGTTTGGTGATTGGATGGTGGTTTGGTGATTGGATGATGGTTTGTTGATTGGATGGTGGTTTGTTGATTGGATGGTGGTTTGTTGATTGGATGGTGGTTTGTTGATTGGATGGTGGTTTGTTGATTGGATGGTGGTTTGTTGATTGGATGGTGGTTTGTTGATTGGATGGTGGTTTGTTGATTGGATGGTGGTTTGGTGATTGGATGGTGGTTTGGTGATTGGATGGTGGTTTGTTGATTGGATGGTGGTTTGTTGATTGGATGGTGGTTTGGTGATTGGTTGGTGGTTTGTTGATTGGATGGTGGTTTGGTGATTGGATGGTGGTTTGGTGATTGGATGGTGGTTTGTTGATTGGATGGTGGTTTGTTGATTGGATGGTGGTTTGTTGATTGGATGGTGGTTTGTTGATTGGATGGTGGTTTGTTGATTGGATGGTGGTTTGTTGATTGGATGGTGGTTTGTTGATTGGATGATGGTTTGTTGATTGGATGATAGTTTGTTGATTGGTTGGTGGTTTGTTGATTGGATGGTGGTTTGTTGATTGGATGATAGTTTGTTGATTGGATGATAGTTTGTTGATTGGATGGTGGTTTGTTGATCAGATGGCGGGTTGTTGATTGGATATTGGTTTCTTGATTGTATTGTGGTTTGTTAGTTAATTTGCCAATTTGTTGCTTTGTGTATTGGTTGGTTTGTTGATTGAATGGTGGTTTTTTGATTAGTTTGTTAATTTGTTGGTTTGTTTATTGGTTGGTTGATTGGCTTGTTTGTTGGTTGATTGGCTGATTTGTTGGTTTATTGATTGGTTGATGTGTTGGTTAGTTGATGATTGGTTGATTTGTTGGTTGGTTGGTTGGTTGGTTTTAGAGCGAGCGCTCTTATATATTCGCTCTTATATATTCGGCCAAGCTGAATTATACTTCTGAGAAAGAGAAATTTCTGCTCGGCGGAGAAGAAGCAAATCAATTTGGCTAATTGTGTAATTGTTCAAAATTGGATTTTATGCTAACCAATCAAGAAAAGGTAAAGCTATCGTACATTTTGCTGTACGGGTGTAATCTGACAGCCTTTCACACGTTCTAGGTCACGGCAGCAAGGAGTTACGGCGACCTATTCCCTTACTGGACATCTAACCTTCCCAAATAAATTACGAAAAATTTTGACATTTATTCTGTATCTTCTTCTTCTTCTTCGTTCATCCGGAGTTTTTTTTCGGATGTGATTGCGTTGTGCCTGTTTACAGCAGAGCTGCGTTCTTGCGCCGTTAGGCCGACACATCCATTTTCTGCGGGCATTTGTTGACCGGGTTAACCTTCCCGGATTCTGTATCTGATTTACCTTTGCCGCGGTAGACATCTCTTTTTTAAATGCGCTCAAAGGAAAAACAGTCATCGGAGGAGAGAAAGCCAAGGTGGGAGAGAAGAAGAAAATGAAAGAAATAAAATAAGCAAACGAACATTAAGGATGACAATAACAACTACAAGATAAAGAAAGAAAGAAAGAAATTAAAAGTTAATAATAATAAAAAGAAGGAAAATAAAAAGAAGACGAACAAGAAGAAAATTGAGGAAGAGAAGCAGAGAGTGAGAGAAGAAGGGAAAGAAGAGGAATAATAATAATAATAATAATAATAATAATAATAATAATAATAATAATAATAATAATAATAATAATAATAATAAGAAGAAGAAGAAGAAGAAGAAGAAGAAGAAGAAGAAGAAGAAGAAGCCGGCTTGACTGCTGGGAATTGAACAAAGACTAATGCTTCAGCAAGCAAATACACTACCCACTCTCATAGGTAAGCCAGAGACTTGTACAGCCGTGGTGTTGGGACGTATTAAACCTTCACAGCCCGGGAAGGTTAACCCGGTCAACAAATGCCCGCAGAAGTCGGATGTGTCGGCCTAACGGCGCAAGAACGCAGCTCTGCTGTAAACAGGCACAACGCAATCACATCCGAAAAAAAACTCCGGATGAACGCAGAAGAAGAAGAAGAAACCTTCACATATAATCAGATGACATCAGTATGAGGTTAGTCACCATGTCCCTTCCTTGCCGGGTTTTCTTCACTGAAAGGTACCCATGTCACCAGCATGTCTCGACCCCAGACCCCCTACTAGTTGCGATAAAACGAAGGTAGATTATTACACCCCGCTACCTCCCGCTAACGGAGGTAGATTATTACACCCCGCTACTACCAGGCCTTGAACACAGCACAACAAAATCGGTAACCAATGCCCTACCACTGAACCCCGATATCTGCAATGGGCTCGTTTGATACACACTCAGCAAAACCGCCAAAGAAAGAGAGACATAAAAACCGGCGGGAATTAGGGCATCGGATTTTAATGGCCGCAGTTTTGATCAACAAGTGGGTGGTTTTTTTTTTTTTCTCTCTCGTCCCCACTCGGCATCGACCATTTTTTGCCCTCAGACGGCGGCTCATGCTATAGGCCTCGCTCACGACATCCCGGAATGCTGCAGACTGAACGCCCATTCATAGATCTGGTATCGATCGCTCATGACGGCATGTCTGGGGCACATGAAGCCACGGCGCTGGAGAACCAGACAGCGGAAGGCAGCCTCCTGACATCCCACCCCCATCCCACACATGTACACACGGCATCGGAACAGGGTAGAGCGGAGACAGACAGACAGAATGTATTAGCTGGACCTCGAAAGCATCAGCCAGACAGACAGCTTGCGACGGAATGAGAAAGACATTGATAGACAGAGATTTAAGAAACGCATTAAATAGTCTCGCATTAAACTGTACGGTTTGTGACACGTCTGACAAGTGCCCTAGTTATTACTTTAACAGATTCACTGCCAAATAAAAAAGTAGGTTTAAACCAAACATGGAACACAATCAAATTAACAAGTATTTTAATGTAAATTTCCACTCGCTGAGCATTGACATTGCGAAACATACTATGAAACAAACCAAATAACACAGTGACACTAGTATGGCGATATACTGTCCTGTTCAAATTGGAGGTCACATATATCGATATATTATCTTTCGGCATTTATCCGTTAACTCATGTGGGTAGAAACACACTGTACAGACGACTGCCCCGGGAAGGTTAACCCGAACAACAAACACCCGCAGAAGTCGGATGTGTCGGCCTAAGGGCGCAAATAAACTTCGCACAACGCAATTACATCTGGAAAAATAAAAAAAAACACACTCCAGATGAACGTAGAAGAAGAAGAAGACGACTGTGACTGTCATAACGTAGTCACGGCATTATACACACTGTGTGTACAGACTGCCACTATCATAACGTAGTCACGGCATTATACACACTGTGTGTACAGACTGTCACTGTCATAACGTAGTCACGACATTATACACACTGTGTGTACAGACTGTCACTGTCATAACGTAGTCATTGCATTATACACACTGTGTGTACAGACTGTTACTTTCATAACGTAGTCACGGCAGTATACACACTGTATGTACATACTGCCACTGTCATAAAGTAGTCACGGCATTATACACACTGTGTGTACAGACTATTACTGTCATAACGTAGTCACGGCACCATACACACTGTGTGTACAGACTGTTACTGTCATAAGGTAGTCTTTGCATTATACACACTGAGTGTACAGACTGTTACTGTCATAACGTAGTCTTTGCATTATACACACTGTGTGTACAGACTATTACTGTCATAACGTAGTCACGGCACCATACACACTGTGTGTACAGACTGTTACTGTCATAAGGTAGTCACGGCATCATACACACTGTGTGTACAGACTGTTACTGTCATAACGTAGTCATTGCATTATACACACTGTGTACAGACTATTACTGTCATAACGTAGTCACGGCACCATACACACTGTGTGTACAGACTGTTACTGTCATAAGATAGTCACGGCATCATACACACTGTATGTACAGACAATTGTCACTGTCATAACGTAGTCACGGCATTATACACACTGTGTATACAGACAATTGTCACTGTCATAACGTAGTCACGGCATTATAAACACTGTGTGTACAGACTGTTACTGTCATAACGTAGTCATTGCATTATACACACTGTGTGTACAGACTGTCACTGTCATAACGTAGTCACGACATTATACACACTGTGTGTACAGACTGTTACTGTCATAACGTAGTCATTGCATTATACACACTGTGTGTACAGACTGTCACTGTCATAACGTAGTCACGACATTATACACACTGTGTGTACAGACTGCCACTGTCATAACGTAGTCACGACATTATATACACTGTGTGTACAGACTGCCACTGTCATAACGTAGTCACGACATTATACACACTGTGGGTACAGACAATTGTCACTGTCATAACGTAGTCACGACATTATACACACTGTGTGTACAGACAACTGTCACTGTCATAACGTAGTCACTGCTACACCAAGCACGGGAACTAGTGGCTGTCGTATTCATCGACCGCATCTTTTACTCAGCTCTTGGTTCCCTGGAGTTTGCCTCTTGGTTCCCTGGAGAAGTTTGCCTCTTGGTTATCTGGAGTAGTTTGCCTCTTGGTTCCCTTAAGTTTTTATCTTGTTCCACTGAAGTTTATCTCTAGGTCCCGATGGAGGTTTTCTCTTGGTTCCCTGGAGAAGTTTGCCTCTTGGTTATCTGGAGTAGTTTGCCTCTTGGTTCCCTTAAGTTTTTATCTTGTTCCCCTGAAGTTTATCTCAAGGTCCCGATGGAAGTTTCCTCTTGGATCCCCTGAAGTTTGCCTCTTGGTTCCCCTGGAGTTTGCCTCTTGGTTCCCCTGTTTGTCTCTTGGTTCCGCTGGAGTTTTCCTCTTGGTTCCCCTGAAGTTTGCCTCTAGGTTCCCCTGAAGTTTGTCTGTAGGTTTCCCCTGGAGTTTGCCTCTTGGTTCCCCTGGAGTTTGCCTCTTGGTTCCCCTGCAGTTTGCCTCTAAGTTCCCTAGAGTTTGCCTCTCTATAATGAGGGAGGGAAAAGGAAGAGGAGGATGAGTAGAAGAAGGCAGGGAATAGAAGAAGAAGAGGAGACAGAGGACGGGGAGAAGATGAAGAAACAGAAAAAGAAGAAGAGAAGAAGAAAAAGAGGAAGAAGAAAAGGGATGATGAGAAGGAGCAGGAGATGAGGAGGAGCAGGAGATGAGGAAGAGGAGGAGGAGGAGGAGGAGAAATGGAGTAGGAGAAGATGAGGAGGACAAGAAGAGGAGGACGAGAAGAAGAAGTAGAAGAATGAGGAAGAAGAAGAAGAAGAAGAAGAAGAAGAAGAAGAAGAAGAAGAAGAAGAAGAAGAAGAAGAAGAAGAAGAAGAAGAAGAAGAAGAAGAAGAAGAAGAATCGTTCAACACCAACAGAAATAGCCATATGGTCATGGTAGACAGAAAGCAATCGGTATGTGCAGATCCCGAGAAACAGATACACGGACACACCTAAACACGACCGCAGGAACAGAAATCATTGAAGATAAATAAACAGAATAAAAAGAATTCAACGGCTACACAAACCACTACAAATGTGTTTAAACAGAAAAGGCTGTGTGTTTGGCTATGTAGGAAGTATATCACCAACATGTTTGATTTGTCTCGGGTGGAAATACTTGTATACCACGTTTGTACGTCACACATCGGGAGAATGTGGGGTCTGGTCAACCACGGTTGTGTGTCAGTCACACAACGGGAGGATGTGGGGGTCTCGTCAACCACGGTTGTGTGTCAGTCACACAACGGGAGAATGTGGGGGTCTGGTCAACCACGGTTGTGTGTCAGTCACACAACGGGAAAATGTGGGATCATGTCAACCAAGGTTGTGTGTCAGTCACACAACGGGAAAATGTGGGATCATGTCAACCAAGGTTGTATGTCAGTCACACATCGGGAGAATGTGGAGTCTCGGGAGAATGTGGTGTCTCGGGAGAATGTGGTGTCTCGGGAGAATGTGGTGTCTCGGGAGAATGTGGTGTCTCGGGAGGTGTGGGGTCTCGTCAACCAACACATAACTGGCACTATTAGCTGCAGACGCTATGTTGGGGGAGTGTAGAAGAATCTGAATAACTATGGACATATCCGTAGTGCAAGGATGATACCCAACAACTAATTTTAACTAACTTAACTAGCTAACTACTAAACCAACCAACCAACCACCCACCCGCCCACCCACCCACCCACCCACCCAACCAACCAAACAACCAACCAACCGATTAACCCATGAAAACATTCGGTATAACTGGAAAGACCTTTGTCTGACATCCACAGGACAAAAGAAACATAGGAAGACCTAAACGCACATGGAGAAGAAGGGAGAAAAAGGAAGACCTAACTGCCGGTCTCCCTGGCCTAGAAGTTAAACGACTTTCTCCGTAATCCCGTTTATCCACGTAGGGTAACGCAGCGTGTGAGAATTGGTAGTGGTTCTCGCCGTGTTGGTAACTTACAGAATAAGTGAGCCGGCCGCTCAGAAAGCAATGGCAAACTACTGAGCGTAATCTTGCCAAGAAATCAACGACAACGGTAAAATGCTGGTGTTGACAGCGCTGTCCTGTAAAAGGAAATGAAAAAAAACCCAAAAAAAACACACACACACATGGAGAAGAAAGGGGGAATAGGAAGACCTAAATGCACATGAAGAAGAAAGGAGATATAGGAAGACCTAACCGCACATTGAAAAGAGAGGAGGAATAGGAAGACCTAAATGCACATAGAGAAGAAAGTAGAAATATAAATGAACAATACGGGGGAGGACGCTGACGGAGCGGCATGCGACAGCTAAATACAGGAGGATTTGGAGTGAGTGAGCTGAGGACTTATGTCGCAATGAGGAATCAAGGGCGAATAAAGACAGACCACGCTGGCCAAATCTACCTGAACAAGAAAAAGAAAAAAAAATATAGCTACGTTTCGAAAGATAATCTATTCTCTTCTTCAGGTTTCGAATCCACTCAAGAACAGAGTAGGAAATTCCCGGAAAGGTGGCGGTATTCAGATGGTAATTGTGTGAGAGTGCGTACTTGCATGATCAGTACAATTGTTTGGATAAGAACCAAGGAGCACTACTAAAGCGGTTACAAATAAACTAAAATGATGCTTTAATTGGTACCTGTGTAAACTAGAGGGACTAACATTGAATCATCAAACTAGGACAGAGTGGGTGCAAGTAACAACTAGGACAGAGTGGGTGCAAGTAACAACTAGGACAGAGTGGGTGCAAGTAACAACTAGGACAGAGTGGGTGCAAGTAACAACTAGGACAGAGTGGGTGCAAGTAACAACAAGTAACACCTAGGACAGAGTGAGTGCAAGTAACAACTATGACAGAGTGGGTGCAAATAACAACTACGACAGAGTGTGTGCAAGGAAACACTATGACAGAGTGGGTGCAAGTAACAACTATAACAGAGTTAGTGCAAGTAACAACTATAACAGAGTTGGTGCAAGAAACAATAATGACATAGTGGGTGCAAGTAACACCTAGGACAAAGTAGGTGCAAGTAACAACTAGGACAGAGTGGGTGCAAGTAACAACTATGACAGAGTAGGTGCAAGTAACAACTATGACAGAGTGGGTGCAAGTAACAACTAGGACAGAGTGGGTGCAAGTAACAACTATGACAGAGTGGGTGCAAGTAACAACTAGGACAGAGTGGGTGCAAGTAACAACTAGGGCAGAGTGGGTGCAAGTAACAACTATAACAGAGTGGGTGCAAGTAACAACTAGGACAGAGAGAGTGCAAGTAACAACTAGGACAGAGTCTGTGCAAATAACAACAAGAACAGAGTGGGTGCAAGTAACAAGGACAGAGTGGGTGCAAGTAACAACTAGGACAGAGTCTGTGCAAGTAACAACTAGGACAGAGTCTGTGCAAGTAACAACTACGACAGAGTGGATGCAAGTAACAACTATAACAGAGTGGGTGCAAGTAACAACTATGACAGAGTGGGTGCAAGTAACAACTACGAAAGAGTGGGTGCAAGGAAACAATATGACAGAGTGGGTGGAAGTAACAACTACGACAGACTAGGTTCAAGTAACAACTATGACAGAGTGAGTGCAAGTAACAATCAGGACAGAGTGGGTGCAAGTAACAACTATGACAGAGTGAGTGCAAGTAACAACCAGGACAGAGTGGGTGCAAGTAACAACTATGACAGAGTGAGTGCAAGTAACAACTATGACAGAGTGAGTGCAAGTATCAACTATGACAGAGTGAGTGCAAGTAACAACTATGACAGAGTTGGTTCAAGTAACAACTATGACAGAGTGGGTACAAGTAACAACTACGACAGAGTGGGTGGAAGTAATAACTATGACAGAGTGGGTTCAAGTAACAACTATGACAGAGTGAGTGCAAGTAACAACTATGACAGAGTGGGTGCAAGTAACAACTATGACAGAGTGGGTGCAAGTAACAACTATGACAGAGTGGGTGCAAGTAACAACTATGACAGAGTGGGTGCAAGGAAACACTATGACAGAGTGGGTTCAAGTAACAACTATGACAGAGTGAGTGCAAGTAACAACTATGACAGAGTGGGTGCAAGTAACAACTATGACAGAGTGGGTGCAAGGAAACACTATGACAGAGTGAGTGCAAGTAACAACCAGGACAGAGTGAGTGCAAGTAACAACCAGGACAGAGTGGGTGCAAGTAACAACTATGACAGAGTGGGTGCAAGTAACAACTATGACAGAGTGAGTGCAAGTAACAACCAGGACAGAGTGGGTGCAAGTAACAACAATGACAGAGTGAGTGCAAGTAACAACTATGACAGAGTGGGTGCAAGTAACAACTACGACAGAGTGGGTGCAAGGAAACACTATGACAGAGTGGGTGCAAGTAACAATTATAACAGCGTTGGTGCAAGAAACAGTAATGACATAGTGGGTGCAAGTAACACCTAGGACAAAGTGGGTGGAAGTAACAACTATGACAGAGTAGGTGCAAGTAACAACTATGACAGAGTGGGTGCAAGTAACAACTAGGACAGAGTGGGTGCAAGTAACAACTATGACAGAGTGGGTGCAAGTAACAACTATAACAGAGTGGGTGCAAGTAACAATTATAACAGAGTGGGTGCAAGTAACAACTATAACAGAGTGGGTGCAAGTAACAACTATAACAGAGTGGGTGCAAGTAACATCTATAACAGAGTGGGTGCAAGTAACAACTATAATAGAGTGGGTGCAAGTAACAACTATAACAGAGTGGGTGCAAGTAACAACTATAACAGAGTGGGTGCAAGTAACTAGGACAGAGTGGGTGCAAGTAACAACTATGACAGAGTGGGTGCAAGTAACAACTCTAACAGAGTGGGTGCAAGTAACAATTATAACAGAGTGGGTGCAAGTAACATCTATAACAGAGTGGGTGCAAGTAACAACTATAACAGAGTGGGTGCAAGTAACAACTATAACAGAGTGGGTGCAAGTAACAACTATAACAGAGTGGGTGCAAGTAACAACTATGACAGAGTGGGTGCAAGTAACAACTCTAACAGAGTGGGTACAAGTAACAATTATAACAGAGTGGGTGCAAGTAACAACTATAACAGAGTGGGTGCAAGTAACAACTATAACAGAGTGGGTGCAAGTAACAACTATAACAGAGTGGGTGCAAGCAACAATTATAACAGAGTGGGTGCAAGTAACAACTATAACAGAGTGGGTGCAAGTAACAACTAGATCAGAGTGGGTGCAAGTAACAACTAGGACAGAGTGGGTGCAAGTAACAACTATGACAGAGTGGGTGCAAGTAACAACTATGACAGAGTGGGTGCAAGTAACAACTATAACAGAGTTGGTGCAAGAAACAATAATGACATAGTGGGTGCAAGTAACACCTAGGACAAAGTGGGTGGAAGTAACATCTATGACAGAGTAGGTGCAAGTAACAACTATGACAGAGTGGGTGCAAGTAACAACTAGGACAGAGTGGGTGCAAGTAACAACTATGACAGAGTGGGTGCAAGTAACAACTATGACAGAGAGGGTGTAAGTAACAACTAGGACAGAGTCTGTGCAAATAACAACAAGAACAGAGTGGGTGCAAGTAACAAGGACAGAGTGGGTGCAAGTAACAACTAGGACAGAGTGGATGCAAGTAATAATAGAACAGAGTGGGTGCAAGTAACAACAAGTAACAACTAGGACAGAGTGGGTTCAAGTAAAATCTAGAACAGAGTGGTTCCAAGCAAAAACTATGACAGAGTGGGTGCAAGTAACAAATATGACAGAGTGGGTGCAAGTAGCAATTATGACAGAGTGGGTGCAAGCAACAATTATGTCAGAGTGGGTGTAAGTAACAACTAGGAAAGAGTAGGTGCAAGTAACAACTAGGATACAGTGGGTGCAAGTAACAACTAGGACAGGGTGGTACAAGTAACAAATAGGACACAGTGGGTGCAAGTAACAACTAGGACAGAGTGGGTGTAAGTAACAGCTAGGAGAGAGTGGGTGCAAGTAATAAACATGACACAGTGGGTGCAAGTAACAACTAGGACAGAGTCTGTGTAAGTAACAGCTAGGAGAGAGCGGGTGCAAGTAATAAACATGACACAGTGGGTGTAAGTAACAACTAGGAGAGAGAGGGTGCAAGTAATAAACATGACAGAGTGGGTGCAAGTAACAACTATGACAGAGTGGGTGCAAGTAACAATTATAACAGAGTGGGTGCAAGTAACAATTATAACAGAGTGGGTGCAAGTAACAACTATAACAGAGTGGGTGCAAGTAACAACTAGATCAGAGTGGGTGCAAGTAACAACTAGGACAGAGTGGGTGCAAGAAACAATAATGACATAGTGGGTGCAAGTAACACCTAGGACAAAGTGGGTGGAAGTAACAACTATGACAGAGTAGGTGCAAGTAACAACTATGACAGAGTGGGTGCAAGTAACAACTAGGACAGAGTGGGTGCAAGTAACAACTATGACAGAGTGGGTGCAAGTAACAAATAGGACAGAGAGGGTGTAAGTAACAACTAGGACAGAGTCTGTGCAAATAACAACAAGAACAGAGTGGGTGCAAGTAACAAGGACAGAGTGGGTGCAAGTAACAACTAGAACAGAGTGGATGCAAGTAATAATAGAACAGAGTGGGTGCAAGTAACAACAAGTAACAACTAGGACAGTGTGGGTTCAAGTAAAATCTAGAACAGAGTGGTTCCAAGCAAAAACTATGACAGAGTGGGTGCAAGTAACAAATATGTCAGAGTGGGTGTAAGTAACAACTAGGAAAGAGTAGGTGCAAGTAACAACTAGGACACAGTGGGTGCAAGTAACAACTAGGACAGGGTGGTACAAGTACCAAATAGGGCACAGTGAATGCAAGTAACAACTAGGACAGAGTGGGTGTAAGTAACAGCTAGGAGAGAGCGGGTGCAAGTAATAAACATGACACAGTGGGTGCAAGTAACAACTAGGACAGAGTCTGTGTAAGTAACAGCTAGGAGAGAGCGGGTGCAAGTAATAAACATGACACAGTGGGTGTAAGTAACAACTAGGAGAGAGAGGGTGCAAGTAATAAACATGACAGAGTGGGTGCAAGTAACAACTATGACAGAGTGGGTGCAAGTAACAACTACGACAGAGTGGGTGCAAGTAACAACTATGACAGATTGGGTGCAAGTTACAACTAGGACAGAGTGGGTGCAAGGAACAACTATGACAGAGTGGGTGCAAGGAAACACTATGATAGAGTGGGTGCAAGTAACAACTATAACAGTGGGTGCAAGAAACAATAATGACATAGTGGATGCAAGTAACACCTAGAACAGCGTGGGTGCAAGTAACAACTATGACAGAGTGGGTGGAAGTAACAACTAGGACAGAGTGCTTGCAAGTAACAGCTATGACAGAGTGGGTGTAAGTAACAACTAGGACAGAGTGTGTGCAAATAACAACAAGAACAGAGTGGGTGCAAGTAACAACAAGGTCAGAGTGGGTGCAAGTAACAACTATGACAGAGTGGATGCAAGTAATACTAGAACAGAGTGGGTGCAAGTAACAACAAGTAACAACTAGGACAGAGTGGGTTCAAGTAAAAACTAGAACAGAGTGTTTCCAAGCAAAAACTATGACAGAGTGGGTGTAAGTAGCAATTATGACAGAGTGGGTGCAAGCAACAATTATTTCAGAGTGGGTGTAAGTAATAACTAGGAAAGAGTGGGTGCAAGAAACAACTAGGACAGGGTGGTACAAGTAACAACTATGACACAGTGGGTGCAATTAACAACTAGGACAGACTGGGTGTAAGTAACAACTAGAACAGAGTGGGTGCAAGTAACAACTATAACAGAGTGGGTGCAAGTAACAACTAGGACAGAGTGGGTGCAAGTAACAACTATGACAGAGTGGGTGCAAGTAACAACTATAACAGAGTGGGTGCAAGTAACTATTATAACAGAGTGGGTGCAAGTAACAACTATAACAGAGTGGTTGCAAGTAACAACTATAACAGAGTGGGTGCAAGTAACAACTATAACAGAGTGGGTGCAAGTAACAACTATAACAGAGTGGGTGCAAGTAACAACTAGATCAGAGTGGGTGCAAGTAACAACTATGACAGAGAGGGTTTAGGTAACACCTAGGACAGAGCAGGTGCAAGTAACAACTAGGACAGAGTGGGTGCAAGTAGCAACTAGCACAGAGGGTATGCAAGTAACAACAAGTAACAACTAGGACAGAGTGGGTGCAAGTAACAAATATGACAGAGTGCTTGCAAGTAACAACTATGACAGAGTGGGTGCAAGTAACAACTATGACAGAATGGGTGCAAGTAACAACTAAGACAGTGGTACAAGTAACAATTGGCACAGTGGTACAAGTAACAACTAAGACAGTGGTACAAGTAACAATTAGCAAGTGGTACAAGTAACAACTAAGACAGTGGTACAAGTAACAACTAGCACAGTG
>OY992889.1:95262748-95327748 GCA_963921405.1 Cepaea hortensis | reverse complement strand
TGTTTTCCTGTGGATTCTTCCTATGTTGTCCGGTGGATTCGTCCTTTGTTATTCATCTGCATTGTGTGTAACAAATGCACGAATAATACAACCTGTGGTTTTCATTGATATATTTTCTGTCGTGCCCAGTTGCTGGCTTCTTCTACTGGTGGCCTTGCCGCTTTGTCGTTCTGAGGTGTTCCGTTGTTTTCCTCGGCGTTTTGCGTAAAACTGGCATAATGCTGTTACTTTGTGATAATGCGGTGCTGGAAATTGGTGGGGAAATTATGTGGTGGGACCATCTGAAAGCTGATTGTGATCTGAAGGAGGAGGTAGAGGAAGGGAAAGAGGAGAGGAAAATTGTTAGTTCAAGGAAGTAGGATGGGAAGAAAACAAGGAGAATAAAAAGGTGGGAAGGGAAAATAATGATCTCAGGATAGGAATGTGTATGGAGGAGGGAGGGGGGGGAGGGAAGGGGGGGGGGGGGTCTAAAATAGGATAAGTAAGCGCAGAGAAAGATAGAGGAGGAAGAAATAATCAGTAACAAGAAAATGAAAGAAAGAAGGAAAATGAGATGGCTAGAAAATAACGATAAAGAGAATCGAAAGGAAGAAAAGGAAGAAGAAGAAGAAGAAGAAGAAGAAGAAGAAGAAGAAGAAGAAGAAGAAGAAGAAGAAGAAGAAGAAGAAGAAGAAGAAGAAGAAGAAATAGGGGGTTACGGGAGGGGGTGGTGAGAGGACAAGAATGAGAAAACTATAAGAACATTAACAAAAACAGTTATAAAATTTGAGAAAACCTGAGAATAGCATAACTATAAATATTTCTACTTCTTCATTTACCTTCGGACCTCCGTGTTAATAAATACAATCTGGAATCAACGTGGCAAAAGAAATGGATGAAGACACAGGGAGAAGAGAAGTAGACACATACATAAATAATACGGGGAATCCATGGTCGGGGGAGGGGGGGGAGGGGCTGCATGAGATAGCTCGGGGGAGGGAGGGCTTGGGGTCAGTTGGTTCAGGCCATTGCCCCAAATGGGGGAGGAAGAAAGGGGACGGGGTGGGGTGGATAAAGGATGAAAGATAAAGAGAAAAGAAGGTAAAGAGAATGCGAAGAAAACGACAACGAAACAGTAAGGAAAATAAAACGGGTGGTATCGATGGTGATAACAAAAGCTGAAGGTGTTAAAACAAAATACTTGACACCCGAGCATGGGGTGTCATCAAAGACAATGCCTTGATTTCAATCTAGTTCATAAATCAACGCCCATGTAATGTTTGGCGCGCAATAAAGTAGAAGGAAATATAGACTAGAGGACGCACTAGACAACATACAAATTAAAAGCTATAGTTATCGACCGGGATTCGAACCTGTCACCTCCAATTTACGACGGCGCCTCGCTGCAAGAACAAGTGTACCTCGACGCATGACTAACTAGACACCCTGACTAGTGATTGTGTGAGACAGCGAAACATGACCGCCCACGCTTATCGGCACAGCACATGATGATGATCGCCAAAGCCACTTAACCATTTCTGTCCCCAGGTACTGCTGCTTTAACCCGTTCTATCGCCGGAAGTTATAACCGAAAATGTTTGTCCATCGTAAATAATGAAGACCACTGTTCACCTAATGATGGTGAGTACTTAGGTGGTTGATGAGGCCGATATGCAATGGGAACAGGTAGGAAAAACAAGAGGAAGGAAAGAAGAGGAGGAGGAGGCTTGATACAGAGTGGTTAAATAGAAGAGGATGAGAGTAGAAGATTGTCAACAGATTAATTGCCATGAGATGATTAATCGACTTCCTGCATCTGCCGTGGATTTATATACAATAGTTTTCCCCATGCAACTCCCTTTAATTTGCTACATAATGCAGCATGCCTGCTACCATATTAACAACTTTTAAGACATAACTGTGACACACCCCTACTTCCCATTTTCCGCCATCCATTTTTGTTAGGTCCAACCCTACTTTTATATGGCACCGAATTTGTTAAAAGAAGAAAAGCATGGGCAGAAAAAGACGCAGACCAGGAGGAAGACGAAGAAGAAGATGGGAAAATGAAGAAGAAAAAGAGTTGAGGGTAGAAGCAGAAACATAATAAGACCTTTCCCGTAGCAAGATGTGCATGGAATCAATTTAGCAGCCACTGCAATGTCACACCAACCATTCTCTACCCGCAACACGTTGGACGGAATCAGCGTCTGGCAACAGGCATCCGACATCTCGGAATCTGTTGGCGTGACCTTTCACCCCTATCACCATGTCGTCTTCTTCCAGGCTACGGTAGGCCCAATCGGAACAAACAAGACTAACAGCTACTGTGTGCAAAAGGGGGGTAATCGCGGCAGTAGGCAAGCGAGACAATTTCTGCAAAGGGAGACAATATTCGTATTTTTTTTTTTTTGGGGTGATCCCTACTGAAATTTGCCTGAAATGAAATAATAAATTGTTTGTTGAATCTGGTTTCTTTATTACAAATAAGAATTACATATTTAAAAAAGAGACACATTGTGTAAATAAATTAAAATGCCACATGAAAAGGAAAAAAAACCTAAATTGAAAAATATACACACACATATATATATTTGCAGATAAAATGGTCTTATAAGAATGATAATAACAATTTTAATCCATTGCCCTCTTGAGGCAACAATCGCCTTCAAATGAATATCCCGTGTGGTAAACATCCGGTGTGCTGATGCCGAGGTAAGGGGTTCAACCCCTACATCGGACAGTTGGACTAAAATGTTGACCTATCTTCCTTAACTTGGGGACGTAAATTACAAGTACCTCTGAAGTCGGAATGGGTTCGCCTGATGGATAATACAATTATCTTCCTTTAGACAGCTTCGAGCCGGCTTCGTGGCTTAGAGGTTATGACTTTTCTCCGTAATCTCGTATACTCTCGTCAGGTAACGTAATGACGGTTCAAGTCAGCAGTGATTCGAATCGCATCGGTAACTTACGGGGTATGTGAGCCGGCCGCTCAGAAAGCAATGGCAAACTACTGAACGTAATCTTGCCAAGAGATCAACATACAGCTGAAAGATGCTGGTGTTGACAGCTAAGTCCTGTAAAAGGATATGCTAAAATAAAAAAAAAAAAGACAGCTTCCATCTGCTGTTATTACAGTGTCCAAATACATTGACCTGTGTCAGATTTGTTCCATTCAATACTAAATGTTACGTTGGTAAAATTCGGTAGTAGGAAAATCGCTTCTTCTCGATTATCAGTTCTCTCACATAACAAAATAAAACGCGAATCAAACATTCCCCGAGAAGGTTCAGAAATATAGTTTTCAGTCCCGGATTTTAAGTAAATGAATCATTGTCCCGAAAATGCGTTCGTGATGCCCGTTGTCCAGGGTTTTCCCCTTAATTAAATGAAATATTTCATTCAGTCGAATTCTTTCCCAATTTTCAGACGCAGACACGGTAATCTTATTTTCATGGCGGCTGTGGTTGTCTTGTTCTGTCGGTTGTGACTTGTGAAAAACTGGTTTCAAGCTGTTAACATTGCAACCAGGTGGTCTCTGTGGTAGGTGAAATGAATTACGACCTTGTGTTAATTGTATCACAATTGTTAAGCTTTAATTACGATATTAAGTGTTTTACTCCATGGCGAAGCAGTTAGACTTATCAGCCTCGCGCCGAAAAGGTCGTCCCCCAAAGCGTTTCGTTCACAGCAAGAATGAAGTTTATCTTTTCTGGAGACTCCCGAGGGTCATCCCTGTAGCTACGGAGTTCGTGCTTTGTGCGATGCTCTCGTCAAGCGAATTAACGATATACATAGAGATACCGGGCCAGATGGAGTCAAACCCAGTTTAATGAAGGCAATCCCTCTCCAGGATAGTTTCGTACTCTCAAAATGCCCAAGAAAAAGCATTCATTCCAGATTTCTTTGATTCTTCTTATGCTTAAAAGAAATGTCCCGGTTGTCCAGTTACAACATCTGGCAACGCTACAAAGAAAAGCCTCTTTGTAGAAGAACAAGGAGATAATTCAACCATCCATTTTCATCCTGGCCTTTTTTTTTATTTTACAGCCGCCTGTTGACCGCTTTTGAAAGAAATTAAACAAAAGCTAACAACCATTGCCCTCAGCCACCAGCGCATTCCGTTAATTCTATCTCGGCTCACATCCCAGGAAACGAAAACCTTAAGACCGAAAGAACGCTGGATTCCCCCTTCCTTCCCCAACCTCGCAACCTTCTTGAACAAGGGACATTTCCCTCCTCCCCTCCCGGCCGGGACGATGCCTCGTTCCTTCCACCATGGAAGTGCTATTGAAAAGAGTCTGACCTTTTGAAATATCGCTGATGGCTCCGTGTTATAATGAGATTTGCCTCTGTGCCACCACTAAGGGCGTGCCTAGAAAAGTGCTTTGTTTTGCATTTTCGCTCCTCGCCAAATTATAAGAATGCCCTGGTTTTATACATTGCAATCGTGAAGGGAAAGGTGAAGACCCGGGGGTCGGAGATGGGGTGGGTTACTGTCGTCGGGGTGTGAAGTCACGGTGTAGTGAGGTGAGGTAACTGATTCCTTTCCTCTCCCAATTTCTTTGCCGGTATAAATTTCAGAAATTTCTGAGAATTATTCGGTAATTTATTTGCTGGGCTGGCTCGATTACATGATTTTGGTTCATCCTGAAAAACAATTCTGCCATATTTCTTTCTTTCTTTCTTTCTTTCTTTCTTTCTTTCTTTCTTTCTTTCTTTCTTTCTTTCTTTCTTTCTTTCGTTGTTCTTCATTTTTTGTTTACTACTACTACTACTACTACTACTACTACTACTACTACTACTACTACTACTACTACTACTACTGCTACTACTACTACTACTACTACTACTACTACTACTACTACTACTACTACTACGTTATAATAATAATAATAATAATAATAATAATAATAATAATAATTATTATTATTATTATTATTCAGGGAGCATGTCTGCAGCGATGCCTGTTGGTAAAAAAAAATTATGCCCTTCTCCTTCTTCTTTCTCTTCTTCTCTGTTTCTGTCTTCTTCCCCTCTTCGACTCCGTCATTCCCTTTCACTTAATGTCACTCACTCCCTTTCTGCCTACCTCTCTCTCTCTCTCTCTCTTTTTGTTCTTCAACTCTTTCTTCTCCATCATCCCCGTCTCTCAGACTGTCATTTCTCTCCCCCCTCCCCCCCCCCCCGTCACTCACTCCCTTCTTCCTCCCCTCTCTCTGTCTCTTCCTGCCTCCCTCTCTAACTTCTCTCTTTCACTCTCACTTTCTGTCCCTCCCCTCTCTCCCATCAGTCATTCACTTTCCCCCTCTCTAACGTCCCATCTCTATCCCTCTCCTCTCCCCCTCTCTCTTCAACACCAACACCCCCCCCCCCCCCCCCCCACTTGTCATATTGATTTAGAGACCTCAGACACAATGCCTAATGTTAGGGCTATCAACAGGGAGGGGACCATCCAGCCAACCTCACGGTAACCTCGGAGAGACCCAGGCTGAAAATAAAAGCCTCAATTGAGGACAGCCACACAATTCCTGGCATCCTTTTGTTTGCCTGATAGCGCCGCTTTTTCTGCCGCGTCCCGATGCTGTCCCGTCGTGTTGTTAAGACGGTCGCTCTCAAGGAGACAGTCCGGGACCATGATTAATTATTGCATTGTCGACTACTCCCGGGGAACAGTGGTCGAATATCAGAACACTGGTCGAACGTCGGAACAGTTGCCAAATAGTGGCATATAGGTTGGAAAAAGGTCGAATATAAGAAACGTGGTCGAATATCGGAACAGAGGTCGAATATCGGTACAGTGGTGGAACATCGGGGACAATGGTCGAATGACGGAACATGGTCGAATAACGGAACAGAGGTAGAATATCGGAACAATGGTCGAATATCGGAAGAATGGTCGAATATCGGGACAGAGTTACAACTTCGGAATAGCGGTAGAACTTAGTCCTTCAAGAGTTAAAGTTAAAGTTAGTTGCATATCTTTTACAGAACGTAGCAGTCAACCCCATAATTTTTTGGCTGTTCGTGATCTCTGGGCACCATTAAGAGTGATTACTCGAAATTATATTCCCCGGACGTGAGTCAGTGTGTGTGTGTGTGTGTGTGTGTGTGTGTGAGAATATAAGAGAGAAGGCAGAGTGAGGAAGGGAGAGAGAGAGAGAGAGAGAGAGGGGGGGGGGGTGGGAGGAGGGAATAATGCAGTCCTAAGTGTGTCGATGTGGCACAGTAGTTTGTGACCGTGCGTAGCAAGACAGTAGTCTGAGTTCGGGTCAATGTGTAATAACTCGCATCGGTGAGGTATCGAACATTTGACCACCTTACCGACAGGCAGGTGTGCTAGTCACAGCGCCGCGACGCTTGATGGACAAAGTGGAGGAGTATGATGATGATGATGATTTGTAGAAGTAAATGGTGGGTCAAGCAAAAGCTGCGTTTCCGAAAATGAAAAGTATCTGATGCAATAAGGTACTATCATTTAATGTAAGAGAGAGAGAGAGAGAGAGAGAGAGAGAGAGAGAGAGAGAGAGAGAGAGAGAGAGAGAGAGAGAGAGAGAGAGAGAGGGAAAGAGGGAGAGACAAAGAGACAGAGAGAGAGATGAGAGAGAGATTGATTGATTGTTTGATTGATCATCCCACATCCCACAACCCACATATGTGGGTGGGGGGAGATTGTGTGTTGGGGGAATTGTGGGTGGGGGTGTGTGTGGGTGGGGGTGTGTGTGGGTGGGTGCATGATGTGTGGGTTGACAGGGGATGTTTGTGTGTGTGGGGGTAATGTGTCGTTGTGGATGTGTGTTTGGCTGAGTGGTTGGGGGTGGGTGGGTGGCTGGGTGGAGGATGTGTGGGTGGGCGAGTGTGTGTATGGAGGGGGATGTGTGTCTGTGTGTGTGTGTGTGTGTGGTAGGGGAGATGTGTGTATGTGGGGGATGTGTGGGTAGGGATGGGTGGGTGGGTGGGGGAATATATGTATGCCTTGGTTGTGTCCGTGGTTGGGGGTGTGTGGGTGGGGGATGTGTGTGTGTGTGGTGGATGTGTGGTGGATGGGGGATGTGTGGGTGGGTGGGGGGTATGTCTCATAACATGGTATGCATTGTTTATGTTTACAACATTCATTTGACAATGTTTTTTCTCCCTATGTAAATGCATCATGCACTATTGATGAATGAAAGATGAGTGACTGGAAGGGCCAAATATAAGACGGGCCTGCGTGTCCAATTTGTAACTATTCTAAAATAAAGATCAATCAATCAATCAATCAATCAATCAATCACACACATCCCGCACCCACCCTTACACACATCCCACAGAGAGACAGACAGAGAGAGAGAGAGAGAGAGAGACAGAGAGAGAGAGAGAGAGAGATGAAATGGTATATAGGATCAGGGCCGTACCGTGCTGTGATACAAAGAGGCGCCGCATCAGGCGGCATTGTAAGAGGGCGGCATAAGCAGCGAAAGAGGGGCGGCATTTCGAAGACTTGCACCTTACTGAGAAAACCTACGGCTCGACCCTTTATGGGACCCTGTTTTACTGTATGGCATTGAATCATGGAGCGTGAATGAACGAAACAGGAAGATGTTGGAAGCAACGGAGATGTGGTTCCTGAGACGACTGTTGTGAATACCTTGGACTGCCAGAGTAACTAACAGCGATTGGCTAGAAGAGGCTAATTACTGTAGAACATTGTATACAGCAAAAAGAAAGAGAGAAATAGCTATCTTTGGTCATGTGGGGAAAAGAGAGACATTAGAAAACATCGTGACAACTGGAAAGATCAGTGGGCAAATAAGGCAGAGGCAGACAGAGATAAATAATGTTGGGTGGACGGAGACCGTGGTATGGAGGAATATCATCAGTAGAGGTTATCTAGAACACCAAGGACAGAGATCTGTGGGGAGACATGGAGGCCTACGCCAGCTGGCAGGGTACATGACACTGAGTCTTTACCACAATTGTAATCCCCCACAAAAAACGAACTTGTGAAAAGGTCGTGCTTTTTTATATCTGGACACTGTGCCCTATTGTGTTAGTAGCCGGGAATCCGTCAAAGGGCGATAACAGATAAATAAGTGATGACCATACATTTTTTTCTTAAACCAGAAAAACACAGTTAGGGCCACATTTTTTGGCTCTTGTCGTACCGTGGTAGAGGAGTGGGTGTTGCCCGGGTTACAGGACCCAGCCATCCAGGTGGGAGCATAGTTACTGGCAGTGTCACCCAAGTTGAACAAATCAAGGGGTAGGGGTCAGGCCAAGAGATACAGACACAAATGATACCTTACACGTAAATATGCCACCTTACATTAATTCGACCACGCACGTTCATCAGAAATAACACAAACAGATCTTGTGAAAAAACCATGCAAGTAGAAAATGTAATTACAATTTCAAAAGTTCATGAAGATCACTTACATCGAAATGTGGATTCGCTGTGTTATGTGTAACTTATTGTTTATCTCATTTGTACCTTATTATTTTACACTGTGATTTCCTTTTGCTGGATTTGTGTTCGATGTAAGGTACGTACACTATGTCTGTATTTATTATCTCTCATTTATTCGCAGGAGTTATACAAAAATGTTTTCAACGGCATGAAATCAGTATTAACATCTAAAGAGATTAATAACGCATTAAAAATGAGAATTGTCAAATGTTACGTATATTCAACGCTACTGTATGGCTCGGAAGCCTGGACATTGAACAAGCAACTAGAAAGTCGCATAGAAGCCCTGGAGATATGGATATACAGACGAATAGGTCTTATTTCATTGGGGGGGGGGGGGGGGGGATATCAAATGCAGAGGTTCTAGAAAAACTGGGAATGAAGAGAGAGTTGATGAAAGAAATAAAAAGGAGGCAAATGAAATATTTCGACCTCGTTAAAAGACATGATACTCTTATTTTAAAAAAAACACACCATACTGGAAGGCATGGTTGAGGGCAATCGAGCAAGAGATAGACAACGATACAAGTGGGAAGATAACATCCAGAGATGGACGAACATCAGCCTGAAAGAATGTACAGTCAAGGTGAGAGACAGACATTGTTGGAGATCCATTGAAACCAACCTTGTGGAGACGGCACCTGATTGATTGATTGATACATACCTAACTATTTTATTTGGTATTGCTAGATCCTGCTGCAGCCACGGCTCCTCCTGTCTATTATTAAACGGCGCAGAGCAATTCTCTAGACGACGGCTGCCGGACTGACAAGTACGAACACTACACCAAAACTTACCCTCATCCTCGAAGTTGATTATGTCTCCCTCTGCCATTTCCTTGAGCAGATAGACATCGAAGATGGACACTTGGCCCTGCGGCAGAGACTGCTCCTTGCGGATGTGCTGTGGAGACTTGGAGTGCAAGATCAGCTTCTGTTTGGTGCGGACTGTGGACGCACAAAGCGTGCACTGGTAATAGCGTACCTTCCCTGGACCAGGAGCAGGAGTAGCACGATCAAGTAACTGGAGATGCCTGAACAACTGCGCACACGATTCGTGTTGAATTGTGCTCAGATGAAGCTGCATCTTATAAATGGAATTCGCGTAGAAGCTGCAGGCATTGCAGCAAATCTGCATGGACGAGCCTGAGTGGGAGAGTCGCCATTCATTCTCGGACCCTCCTTCCATGATGTGGTTGACCAGTTGAAGCTTCTGAAGATGCTTGTCCGTTTTACAGTGCAGCTGGAAGTTGGCCTTCAAGTGTGTCTTGTAGCTGCAGAGGTTGCAGTGGTAAGTCCCACTGCTGAAAGTGACGTAAGTATCAGAGTTCACAGACTTAGTTCTGTCATACTGGATGTGACTTTGAACATTCTCAATACTGTCAGAGCAGTATTTGTAACAGATGCAGCATTGGAACATCTTTGTAGCATCCTTCTTCAATACTGGTCCTTCGCATTCGTCTATTCCATTTTCTTTCGACAGGTTCATAGGAATTTCAAAGCCCGAAGGAGATTGACTAGAAACTGAGGGCATTAACATGGTGGAGTGGTCGTAGGGAAAGAGAGGATTGGGAAGATGGGAGCTGATGGCGGCGTAGCGTGCTGCTTGCTCTTGTTGGTTGATGGCAAGGAGTTGATTCATCTGACTCATCTGGTGAAGAGTAATGTCCTGGTGAAGATGGTTAATGCTTTGGGTCATCACCAGCATATTGTGGGTGTGCTTCTCGCTGGTCATATGGATTCGTAGATTTCTGGCCACCGAAGTCTCATAGCTGCACACATCACACCTGAATGACTGTTTCTGCTTGATCTTTTTCAGCTGGCAGTCTTCCTGCTGGTAGGTTGCTGTGCTGTTCTGGAGTGGCGCCGATGCAGATGGTGGCAAAGCAGCGGTGGAGGGAGGTTGCTGAGGCTGAATTTTCAGCTCGGCACTGCCGTTAGCAAGATCTTGCATGTTGTTGATGTGTTTATCAGACTGCATGTGAATGCTGAGGTTGCCTTTAGTGGTGGTTGAGTAGTTGCAGACTTCACATCTATAAGGCTTATACCCACAGGAGTATGACTCTCCTCTGGCCAGCCTTGGATGGGCTTGGTTGGTCAAGCAATAAACACACTGGGCATCTGTGTCCAGATGCTTTTCTTTCATGTGAATCTCCAGCGTCTCCTGATATTTGTAGTGCCAGTTGCACTTTGGGCATTTCAAGGTCTTGCATGAGTTTCTAGAATGTGTCATGGTCATGTGGCCTCCTAGAGACTGCGATGAGCTGAGCACCATGTCACATTTTGGACACTCCACTCCATGGGCCTTGCCCTGAGGATGTTCATCACAGGCACACAGAAAGTGTGGCATCTGAAGACCAATGTTCTGTAACGACGAGGAGGTGGCTGTCGACATACTGAGCTGTGAATGGATGCTTGATGAGTTTGTGGACGACATCACTAAGGAAGGCATCGAGGAGACCAGCAGACTCGGCATGGAAGGGGAAGAGTGCAAGAAGGTGTCTGATACTGACGACGAGGGGGAAGCTGAGGTGCGCTGCATGGGTGTTGCTGCCGTGGGCGATGCCCTCAGCCTTAAAGCACTATATGTCTCCTGAGTCGCTTGTGTTGCCTGGAGTTGGTAGCTGCTTGCGAGCTGATCACCATCAGAAATCACGGAAGGTATTGGGGGAGAAGGCCGGACGCAGTTCTCCTTACTATTGTTTGTTTTAATACCAGATGGTGTGGAAGACTGTTCTACATAACCTAGACTAGGCTCCTCTTTTGGGAAAACAGTACATGTTTGTTCATAATACGAATTCTTCATTTGTGATGTCCCCTGAAGAGCAAACATATTAGGGTTATAGCCCCTGATGAGTAACTCTGCTTCCGGGTCGAGGAAACCTCCATTGGGGAAAAATCCGGCAAATTTCCCTCTGGACAACATAGCAGCTTCCCTGAGATCGTGGGATCTGAAGTTTGTGTCAGACATAGGCTGCAGGACTGACAACTTCGGCTGACTGTCTCGCCCACTGACATGACTTATGATAGAAAACATATTTTGACTTAGCAACAAGTTTTCATTGTCACTCAAATCAACCGAATGATAATAAATTACATGGCGCAGGAAAGGTTTGGATTTCTTGAATACAAGTTTACAAATTATGCACATAAGAACAGGTCCAGTAGAAGGTTGATGCACCGCATGCGTGGGATACTGGTGCAATATGCCACTGGCATCTGGAGTTCCTATATCGTAAACGTGGTACTTCTGTACAGATGTTCTTGTCTTTCCCGGAGGCTGTTGGTGAAAGCTACTGGAAGCATATCTAAACGCAGAAGAAGAGTCATTCTTTGGGACTAAAGTAATGCTGTGAATCTGAGGTATGAAGGAGCCAGTTGCCAGCACAGACTCGCCTTCGGAGACGACAATGGAATCATGCAGTAAACTCAAATCTATGTCCGAATAGTGGTCGTGACTATGTCCTTCCAGAACGTAAGCTGACCCGTTCTGGTTGAATATCAGTTTTCCCTGGAAGTGCTCCACCCCATGTCCTGATTCCTCGCTTTGGAAGTCGTTGATGAAAGGGGAAGATATGGTGTTGGGTTGTGTGGTTAGGGCTCTGGACGCTACTTGAGACCGATAGCAAGTGTGGTCCATGTATGTCTGTAAATTGCAGAATACTTTGTTGCATTCTGCACACTCAATTTGGTCGTCGTCTTTGTCAGAAGCGTCGTCGCCCGGGTCATCATCATGAATACTTCCACTCGTGATCTTCTCATTACCGTCATTATCATCGTCGAGCCTCTCTGAAGGCAGAGCTTTTTCTGATAATGAGGATGTGTCTTCATGTTGAAATTCTTCATGATCCAGCGTTGAGGCTTCATCTAAATGCTCCTTCGGCATACATATCTTTTCTTTCGGAGACACAGCCTTGTTGTCACTGTCATTGGGAATCATATGCGGGCTTCTCAGGTCTTCAGACGCGCACTGGTGATGTGTTTGAGTGTGCAGCTGTTGCTGGCTGACACGCTGGCCGGGGAACTCCTTTCCAGTCGGGCTCGAACTACCTGGAGGCACCAACGTTTTTCCTTGGCTGTGTTCAGAATCTGCATTGGTCATAAATGTGGCAATCGCGGGAGCTGTGATCGGCTTTTCGGAAAGGAACCCCGAAACTTGTGATGAACTCGGCAGTCTGGAATTGTGTGTATAAACACCACCTTCAAATCCCACCTTTGTGTAGCCAGTCCGCCCGCCGATGTCCGGGTTCAACCCAAACCCCACAGTGGAGTACGTCAGTGTAATGTCCATATCGTTAACAGACGGCGATCCCAGAGGCGAGGACCTCAGAGGCGTCCTATGAGGACTTGAATGAGTAGATGATGTCTCAACTTTCAAAGGAGACAAATCCATGGCAGCGGACATCCCTACACCGCCATCAATCCGCATTCAAACTGTCATCGTGATTTCTGCAAAAAGAGCAACACAAGACAGCATCCATAAGTCAGATCATAAATACATACAAAAACTACATTACCAGGTTACCCTAGAAACCCGCATTGACATCCCTGCAGCACCCATCCTAAAAATCTAATTAAAGTCAAATAATGACAGATGTTTTCTCCGAGGGCGAAAAAGCCATTAAAACCAACTGATTACAGCGAGGGGTAATTTTCCTACACCAACAGCACATCGTTCTCCACACGAAACTTCATTTCCCATCATCTCGGATATTTCCTAGCCATAATTAATTCTTCATGCCCTGAACGCAACTCGCAAAAGGCATTACATTTACAGTAGAGAACACCCAACAAGCAAAATAACAACACAGCAACGACTTCTGTAAAGCTGCAACGCCAATGATCATCTCCCTAGACCACAAATCTAAAAAATTATGCTCTCGCGCAACTGTTAATAGATTTCTGACTGGAAACCAAATCGCATCTTTAGCGGCCGCGTTAATTCTATTGCCACCAGGCCTTCTACAAGTCATCCCTTTACCATTTCTCCAACAAGTCTTGTTGAAAGAGGACAGAAAACCAATATAGCACATTGTAGCCATTAAGACGAGTGAAAAAAAAAAAAAAAGCTACGACCTGGTAGATACACCACCATCATCTGCTAACCAGATCTGTAGATCCCCCTATTCAACATCAACGTAGATTAAACATACACGAACCTACTACTCTAACGCTCACTGATCGAAGCTGAGAATTTGTATTCCCTCCTGCAGTTCTTGAATATCTTCATATTTTTGTTTACTCAAAGGCACCTGAGGAGGAGAGGGAGGAGCCAGGGAGTCATAATAAACAGAGGAACACCCCCAGGACTGTACAGACGTCTCTCCCCCCCCCCCCCCCCACTCAACGCCAGGTACGCGTATGTTCACTTAAATGGCCTTAATGAGAGGAACAGGATGGTCTTTATGCCAGGCTTGTGTTTCCAGCAGGTACAATGGTTGATAGCGTATTAAACCGCTCGCTTTAACAGCAGCGCATTATCTAAATACTTAGAGAGGTGTAAGTTCCGTATATTCACATTTAATAGATTTCTTTTTTCTTTCTTCTGTTTCTGCTTACGCATTTTCTTGAACCGTTTTTGTGGTAAATATGTGCGCCTGTTTCGTTTCTTGTGGGATGTTGTCTATTTGCTGTCTGTTTCTTGGTTTCAACTGCATAGTGAAGTCTGTACAATTGTTGTGTTACACACAGCCTGGTGTCCTATCTCGCACGGTGAAGTCTGAGTGTTGTCTTATTTCACACAGTGATGTCTGGCTATGGTCTTATCCCACAGTGTGATGTCTGTCTATTGTCTTATTTCACACAGTGATGTATGTCTGTTGTCTTATCCCACACGGTGATGACTGCGTATTGTCTTATCCCACACCATAAAGTATGTCTATTGTCTTTTTTCACATTGTGATATCTGTCTGTTGTCTTATTCCACATTATAAAGTCTGCCTAGTGTCTTACCACACACTATAAAGTCTGTCTATTTTTAAAATCCCATACTATAAAGTCTGCCTATCGTCTTATCCCACACCATGTTGTCTATTTGTTACCTCACCCCCATCCCACGCAGCATAACATGGAACCAGGAAATGGTACTGGAAATAAAGGCGGGCGGGGCGATGTTGTCCACAGAACCCACCCAGAGCTGATAGATCTATAAAACGGGTTTAGAACCATATACCCAACAGACAATTCGAGGGGAGGGGGGTGTCCCTTTTTTACCGTTTGTCTGTTGATTCGGTTATTAATGAGCTAGACATCCAGACAAGAAATGTTGACACGAGCGCAAGGAATGCCATTAAATAACTGACGGAGAGATGCAGAGAGTCACGTGATGAATATGGACCGGAGACCTGGCACCCGTAGATGATGATGTGGTTTTGTTAAGTGTCTCAGTCGTTGGGCCAGGCTGTCCCCGTGGCTTTCACACAGGGTATGTCTGTCTGTCTGTCTGTCTGTCTGTCTCTACCCGTCCGTTCGTCTTGTCTGTCTGTCTGTCTGTCTGCCTGCCTGTCTGTCTGTCTGTCACACACATATACAAACTCTCACACATAGACATATACATACCTACTCTTTCTCTCTCCTCTCTCTCCCCTCTCTCTCTCTCTCTCTCTCTCTCTCTCTCTCTCTCTCTCTCTCTCTCTCTCTCTTTTACACACCCACGCATGCATTTAGACTCACACCCACACCCACTAACAAACTACACTGACACACACACACACCCTCTAACACACTACACTGAGACACACACACACACATACACACACACATAACCATTCTCTCTGTCACACTCTCACATATACTCAAACACATCTACACTTTCTCACACATGCCCACTCACGCACATACACGCTGACACACACACTCTCTCCCCAGAATGTGAATTCATACCCTCTCACTCCCAACACACCCTCTCGCTCACACATACGCAAGCACTCTCACATACATAACCCCCCCCCCCCCCACACACACACACACACACTGAGACAACACATCCACAACCCTCAAATTAAACTGCGATAATTACTCCCTCCCACCCTCACAATAACAGCACAGAAAGAGGGAGGGGTATAAATTACTCCACGATACAAGACAGATAATAAATTTGTTTACTAGCAACTGGCAAAACGTCTCATTATAAGTTCTTCGCGCTTTTATTCCAACTCCTTGGACGTTTCCGCGCTTTCGTTCATTATCCCCGCGTCTATGCAGAGACGTCCAAGAACAACTGCGCGATAATAACTCGGCAAACACAGACTTTTAAACCCACAAGTAAATATTACCGTCTAATTTTCCTCATCGGAAAACGCTTTTCTGTTTTCTAAAGCAAATGTTGTACCGCCCTTCACCACAACACGGAGGAGGAATCTGAGTTGTGGCAAGAGAGCTTTCACATCTCAGTAGTTTAGTTTCATGAGAGTTGGTAGTCTTCCTACTCCTCCTCCTCCTCCTCCTCTTCCTCCTCCTCCTCCTTCTTCTTCTTCCTCCTCCTCCTCCTCCTCATCCTTCTTCTTCTTCTTTTTCTTCTTCTTCTTCTTCTTCTTCTTCTTCTTCTTCTTCTTCTTCTTCTACTTCTTCTTCTTCTTCTTGTGAAGAAGAAGAAAAAGACGAATAAGAAGAAAAGGATTAAGAAGAGGAGTTAAAATAAGAAGAAACAGAAGAAGACGGCGAAGAGGAAGAAAGAAAATTGGGAAAGATGGGCAGGAGGAGGTGGAGGAGAAGAAGATGGAGGGAGAAGTTGCAACAGAAGAAGAAGAAGCACAAAAATAAGAAGAAATTCTACAGTAGTAGGCGTATATTATATCCATCTCCAAAAACAAAACCAAAAACTTAATGATGACGATTGATTCCCTAAAAACCTCACAAATCCAACGATTTCTTTTTTTAATACAGAAAGTACGAAAATATCATAAATAATTATAATCTGTCCATGAATCTAATTACACATTTCTCGAAATCCCCACCTCCAACTCTGTTACTCCCACGCTACTTTCCTCCCACAGCTTCATATACCTCCTTCTGTATACCCCACACACATGTACACCAGATCATGGAGCACTCACAACGGTAAAAATGCATACGCTATACTGGTTTCAGCGAATCCTTCTCATATTCCAGGTTTGGAATCCACCTTGATAAAAAAAAAAAAGGTTCCCCCTTGCCTCTCTTACTTGTAATAACCAACGTGACCTTTCCCCGTTATCATCCGACGGATGCCTCGACCAGATAAGCTTTTCAGCCCTTTCACATCCACAGCAACTGTCTTTTCACCTCAGTTTGATTCACGAGCCCGTTAAGGCGCTCGTCCCCCAGTCATATCCACCCTCGCACTCGTCTCGTCTAAGGAGTATCGGTGTCAGCCGAGGAAGGCGCGGCCGTTTTTATTTCATTAGTGAAGGGAGCATGATCGGGGTAGCTTACTCAAAGGGGACGCACACGAGGGCGAATGTGTGTTGGGGACAGATATGCAGTATGCATGGGCAGAGAGAGGGAGAGAGATGCAGTATGCATGGGCAGAGAGAGCGAGAGAGATGCAGTATGCATGGGCAGAGAGAGCGAGAGAGAGAGAGAGAGAGAGAGAGAGAGATGCAGTGTGTATGGGCAGAGAGAGAGAGAGAGAGAGAGAGAGAGAGAGAGAGAGATGCAGTGTTTATGGGCAGACAGATAGACAGACACGCAGTGTTTATGGACAGACAGACAGACAGACATACAGTGTATATGGGGCAGACAGAGAGGCAGACATACAGTGTATATGGGCTGACAGAAAGGCAGGGGAGTGGATAGACAGACATTCAGTACATATGGGCAGACAGAGAGACAGACATGCAGTGTGTATGGGGCAGACAGAGAGACAGACATGTAGTGTGTATGGGCAGACAGAGAGACAGACATGCAGTTTGTATGGAGCAGATAGAGAGACAGACACGCAGTGTGTATGGGGCAGATAAAGAGACAGACGTGCAGTGTGTATGGGCAGACAGAGAGACAGACATGCAGTGTGTATGGGGCAGACAGAGAGACATACATGCAGTGTGTATGGGCAGACAGACAGACAGGCACGCAGTGTATATGGGCAGACAGACAGACAGACAGACACGCAATGTATATAGGCAGATAGAGAGACAGACATGCAGTGTGTATGAGCAAATAGAGAGACAGACATGCAGTATGTATGGGCAGGCAGAGAGACAGACACGCAGTGTGTATGGGGCAGACAGAGAGACAGACACGCAGTGTGTATGGGGCAGACAGAGAGACAGGCACACAGTGTGTATGGGCAGATAGAGAGATAGACATGCATTGTGTTGGATATATAGAGAGACAGACAAGCAGGCGAAAGGGTGGACAATCATGTAGGCAAACGGAAGAATAGACAGACAGAGAGAGGTAAACACGAACAGACAGAAAGACAGTCATAGTGACGTACTGACAAACTGTAATATATGGATAAATTGTACAGCTAGAAAGATAAAGGAACAGACAGACAACAGAGGGAGAGAGAGAGAGAGAGAGAGAGAGAGAGAGAGAGAGAGAGAGAGAGAGAGAGAGAGAGAGAGAGAGAGAGAGAGAGAGGACACATGAGCAGACAGAAAGACTAACAAGCAGCAGATTGACAGACGCATGGAAAGCTGGACTGACAGCGAGACACAACGACGATGATATGTGAACAACCAGATGGACAAAGGGACAGACAGACAGACACACAGAACGAACGACCGAACTCCCCCCCCCCCCTTTTCTTCCCCCTTTCTCTCTTCCCCCCCCCCCCCCCAAGGTTAAGTATTGAAATCACAGGTCTGTGTGTCATTCTGCCCTTCTCATCCCTCTGCTCTCATGCATGATTTCATTCATACATCACTTATGAAGCTAATCTTAGACAACAACAACAACAACAACAACAACAACAACAACAACAACAACAACAACAACAACAACAACAACAACACCAACAACAACAGCAACAACAGCAACAACAACAAAAGAAACAATATGCATTATAAAAACACGGGACATGTGCAGTAATCATAATACATGAGTCACTAAAACTATTTTTGACATGGTAATTATAAGTAGCTTAGACATATGTAACATACCACAATTAGGAGAATATTTATTAGACAGACAGACAGGCAGACAGACAAACAGACAGACAGACAGACAGACAGACAGGTAGTTAGGTAAACAAATAGATTGATCCTGCTATTCTGTCACTCTCTCCTAACTTTTACTCCACCCCCCCCCCACCACCACCTTCTGTCACTCTCTCCTCACTCGTACCTCCTCCACCTTCTGTTACTCTGTCCTCCCTCTTACCTCCTCCATCTTCCGCCACCCTCTCCTCCCCCTACCTTCTCCACCCTCTATCGTTCTGTCACTCTCTTCTCCCTCTTACCTCCTCCACCTTCTGTCACTCTCTCCTCCCTCTTACCTCCTCCACATTCTGTCACTCTCTCCTCCCTCTTACCTCCTCCATCTTCTGTCACTCTCTCCTCCCTCTTACCTCCTCCACTTTCTATCGTTCTGTCACTCTCTTCTCCCTCCTCCCTCCTCCACCTTCCGTCACACTCTCCATCCCCTACTTCCTCCACCTCCCGTCGTTCTGTCACTCTCTCTTCCCTCCTACCTCATCCACCGTCCGTCTATCCAGCCTGCCGGGAGTTATCTAATCAAACATCTCTGACACGTGATTTGAAATTTCGTATTTTTATGTTGCACATGATACGAAACGAAATTAACATACAGCAACAGTTCAAGGAAGGGGTTAGAGGGGGAAAAAATAACTACTGGTTATTAATCAAGTAGAGATGCCTGAAGAAAACACAACCAGGAAGTTTATTACTTGTCTATATTAGATTGTGCGAGGGCGTTGTCGATATGGGGGAATTGGTGTGATGAAAGAGAGAAAGAAAGAAGAAGAAGAAAGGAAAGATGACGAGGAGAAAAGTAGTAGTAGTAGTAGTAGTAGTAGTAGTAGTAGTAGTAGTAGTAGTAGTAGTAGTAGTAGTAGTAGTAGTAGTAGTAGTAGTAGTAGTAGCAGTAGTAGTAGTAGTAGTTGTTGCTATAGTTGTAGTAGTAGTAGTAATAGTAGACAATGACAAGAAGAAAAGGAGAAGAAGAGGAGAATGAAGAAGATAAAGAAAAAGTAGTAGTAGTAGTAGTAGTAGTAGTAGTAGTAGTAGTAGTAGTAGTAGCAGCAGCAGCAGCAGCAGTAGTAGTAGTAGTAGTAGTAGTAGTAGTAGTAGTAGTAGTAGTAGTAGTAGTAGTAGTAGTAGTAGTAGTAGTAGTAGTAGTAGTAGTAGCAGCAGCAGTAGCAGTAGCAGTAGTAGTAGTAGAGTACAATTTGAGACTACTGAACATAATATTGCCTAGCAAATTACAAACTAGCTCATGAACACTAATGTTGACTGCGATGTTATGTAAAAGGCATGCAGCTAAATTTATCACACATAAATAAAAACAATGTACTCCCTTACTGAATTTACAGACAGAAGCCACAATCAAAATGTTGCACGATTTATTGCCTGGCAAATTTCGCTGAGACAAACAGTTTTCTTTGGTCATGTGATGAGAAGAGAGATATTGGAGAACATCGTGACAACTGGAAAGATCGAGGGGAAGAAAGGCAGAGGCCAACCAAGAGAAATGATGCTGGATGGATTGAGACAGTGGCATGGAGGAATGTCATCAAGATGATCCAGAACAGCAAAGACCGAGATCTGTGGAGAGACATGAGCGCCTACGCCAGCTGGCATGGCACTTGATGATGATATTTCGCTGCATCTTGTCAGGTGCTTACTGCAGAGTTTTATATAATCTGAAGTGAATCAGTGAGCAGTCGTTATTTTAATTGTTATCGCTCAAATATAGTGATACGTTAGCAATTAGGCGGTTTCTGTCGGTTTTGTGCAAACAGACAGACTTCGTTGTAAATGTGAAATTACTGTGGGGATCGTAGATGTTCCACATTCGATCAATACCTGTGACTATGTGTTTTAGTTGTTTCCTCTTAAGTATAATTCATTTATTCACGTCGTATGATATATTACTCTGCAGTATGCACCTGATGAGATGCGGCGGAATATGCCAGGCAATAAATCGTGCAACATATTGTTTGCGACTTCTGTATTTACATTCATAAATCTGCACAGCGCCCTGCTGATTACTTAGTCACAGAACGACGCAAAACTCTCCATCCCTCAAATCTCAACGGGTGACAGAAAAACTCTCTTACACGTGAGTAAATCGTGACCCTCATATAGTACGAGTATTCTCCTGACAAACACGGCTTGTGTGGATATATTTAATATCGTACGTCTTCTGGTTTATGCCACATCCAATCTGTGGTCACTTTCATTGTTGTTGTTGTTGTTGTTGTTGTTGTAATTGTTGTTGTTGTTGTTGTTGTTGTTGTTGTTGTTGTTGTTGTTGTTGTTGCGAGAAATTATTACCCCGTGCCGGAATTGCTCTAGGGGTGTGGAGTTATGGACCTTCATATATTCATCATCATCATCATCATCATCAAGTGCCCTGCCAGCTGGCGTAGGCGCTCATGGCTCTCCACAGATCTCGGTCTTGTGTTCTGGATCAATTCTGCTGATGATATTCCTCCATGCCACCGTCTCAATCCGTCCAGCATCATTTCTCTTGGTCTGCCTCTGCCTCTCGTCCCCTCGATCTTTCCAATTGTCACGATGTTCTCCAATGCCTCTCTTGTCATCACATGACCCAAGAAAGCTGTTTGTCTCTTTCTTATTGTTGTATATAATGTTCTAATTTCATTATCCTGTTCCATGCAGTCGTTGTTAGTTGTTACTTTGGCAGTCCAAGGAATTCTCAACATTCGTCTCAGGAACCACATCTCTGTTGCTTCTAATTTCTTCTTAATTTGTTCATTTACATTCCAAGATTCACTGCCATGCAGCAAAACAGGTTCTATATAGCATTTCAGTACTCTCTTTCTTAAATTCAGTGATAGTGACTTATTGCATAAGATACTCTTAATTTTCTTCTGAAATGCGGCTTTTGCCTGCCCTTTTTTGCTCTTAATCTCTGTTGTACATCTTCCATCTTGGTGAATGACTTATGTGATGTGGTAACCAGTGTCGTTCCTCGCGTAGTGACGGGTAATATGGTTTAGATAAAACATGGAAGGATACAACTGCTGAGTAATGGCTGTTGAGGCGGGTTTAATAGGTCAGCAAACTGTTGGTAATAAAGAGGTTATTGGGGGACGTTAAAGTGACAGACAGACAGACAGACAGACATTCAGACAGACAGACAGACAGACAGATAGACAGACAGACAAATTGAAGCTTTAGCGAGATACTCTGACAAAGACGACATAAACCAAGTCAAATACAACACAGCTATACATAGACAGAAAAATGGAATCTGACATTTAGCGAGAAAGACAGACACGCATACAGACAGACAGACGGATGGACGGACGGACGAACCGACGGAAAGAGATAGACAAACAGAAGATAAGTAGACAGATAGGTAGACAGACAAATAGACAGACATATAGGTAGGCAGACAAACAGACAGACATACAAACAGACAGACGGACTGATGGATGGACGGATGGGCGGACAGAGACAGACATTCAGACAGACAAGACTGACAGACAGCAGAAAGACAAACGGAGGGGTAGACACAGACAGACAGACAGACAGACAGACAGACAGGCAGGCAGGCAGGCAGGCAGGCAGACCAAGTCACGTGCTACACATGTCAAATCTCTACCCCCCCCCCCCCCACAACCGCATCATACATCAGCCTTCTCACTGGGTTGCCTTGGAAACACAGTTTGTTTATTTTCGCACGCAGTGAATGGTGTTAAAAGTTTACATATTTGTATCCGACCTTCGTTCCACGCATTCGCAGAGATCTGAAGTATTCATCCGCGCATGCTGTGAGAAACAAGTCGCAAATTTTCCCTGTCTGTAGACTCTAAGTGTAATTACTGGAATTCCTAAGTGCGTCCAAACCATCTGGATGTTATTTGCCCCTCACGCTCCATTGCAGTTATAAAATTAACTCTTTACGTCTTAGCATTAAGAATGTGCAGTTCGTGTTTACGGGGGAGGGAGCTATCCTGCAGGCCTGACGACCGTGGGTTTGAGCCGCTTTGGGGAAGATTATCTTTGGAACAGATTCTCTTTGGGGCAGATTCTATATTTGAGGGAAATTTCTCTTTGTGGCAGATTCTCTTTGGGGCAGATTATCTTTGGGACAGATTCTCTTTGGGGGTAGATTCTCTTTGGGACAGACTCTCTTTGGGACAGATTCTCTTTAGGAACAGATTCTCTTGGAGCAGATTCCCTTTGGGACATACTCTCTTTGGGGCAGATTATCTTTGGGGGCAGATTCTCTTTGGGGCAGATTACCTTTGGGACAGATTCTCTTTGGGGGGCAGATTCGAATGTTTACAATGGACCTGGGCTATCAGGTTGACTCGGCCTAAAATGGGCAACAGGATATGACTGAGGGAGTGAAGGAGGCAGACACAGCGTTTACCACATCACTGAGCCAGTGCTGATTGGTGTTGAAATAAATTCTATGTCACATTTCTAGGAGCGCCAAAAGAATATGTATGCACCCATTTATGAACTATACAAATCTGTGTCTAGGAGGACTATATGTCCACACAAAAAAATATGTTTCTAGGAGGACTATATGCCCAAAAATGTGTCTAGGAGGGCCATATTCCCACAACATATGTGTCTATGAGGACCATATGCCCAAAACATATGTGTCTAGAAGGACTATATGCCCCAAAATGTGTGTCTAAGAGGACTATATGCCCAAAAATATATGTCTATGAGGACTATATGTCCAAAAATATGTGTCTAGGAGGACCATATGTCCTATGCGCCTGATGGCGACTAAAAGGATCTTTTACTGTGGGGGTGGGGGTGTGGTGGGGGTGGCATGTCCTCTGTATCAACCCCAACCTCAGATTTATTTACCAGGCAATTTTACGTTAAGTAGCTTGATCTATGGCCGGCTTCGTGGCTTAGAGGTTATGACTTTTCTCCGTAATCTCGTATACTCTCGTCGGTAACGTGATGACGGTTCAAATCAGCAGTGGTTCGAATCGCATCGGTAACTTACGGGGTATGTGAGCCGGCCGCTCAGAAAGCAATGGCAAACTACTGAGCGTAATCTTGCCAAGAGATCAACATACAGCTGAAAGATGCTGGTGTTGACAGCTAAGTCCTGTAAAGGATATGCTAAAAAAAAATAGGGTTGATCTATTGGGGGGGGGGGGGGGGGTTCATACGATAGTAAGGGCACTGGTAGTTTGGACAGCAATGGCAAACTACTGAACGTAAACTTGCCAGAAATCACAAACAGCCAAATAATGTTGGGGTTGACTGCGATGTCCTGTAAACGATATGCAATTAAATGTTTAACTTGTCTTCTCCGGTGGCACTTATGATTTTTCTTGTAAGTGAAACCATTTTTTTTGTATTCTTGCTTGGTTTAATGTTGTTCTTTCTTATATTAGTTTGAATGGTTCGTCAGTGATATATTTGTCTGAAGACGAGCTAAATCATATATCTCTGACAACAAACAATTTATATATCTCTGATCACAAGCCAATCATATATCTTTGACCACAAACACATTAACGAAAGAAGAAGAAGATTATATATCTCTGACTACAAACATATATATCTCCGATCACAAACCATTCATATACCTCACTGACCATAAACAAATAATATATCTCTGACCACAAACAAATTATATATCCCTGACCACATGCCAATCATATATCTTTGACCACAAACACATTAACGAAAAAAGAAGATTATATATCTCTGACTACAAACATATCATATTTCTCCGATCACAAACAAATTATATATCCCTGAACACATGTCAATCATATATCTCTGACTACAAACCAATCATATATCTTTGACCACAAGCCAATCATATATCTATGACTACAAACATATCATATATCTCTGACCACAAACAAATTATATGTCCATGACCACAAGCCAATCATATATCTCTGACCACAAACAAATTATATATCCCTGAACACATGTCAATCATATATCTCTGACTACAAACCAATCATATATCTTTGACCACAAGCCAATCATATATCTCTGACTACAAACATATCATATATCTCTGACCACAAACAAATTATATATCCATGACCACAAGCCAATCATATATCTCTGACCACAAACAAATTATATATCTCTGACCACAAGCCAATCATAAATCCCACCATAGCCCCAAGGATCTCAAAATGCTATCAGGGAAATTCCACTAAAAGTCCACATTCCACAATCCAATCAGCCCAGTTGCTGTAAGTCCGTCCACCTGTGGAAACAAGTAACAGCATTCACACTTGACCTTTGAACCTGGCCTGCCTAATGATCATTCCCCAAGACTAAAATCCTTGTTTGAGGAGATAACGAGACAATAAACTCTCGCGGGGAGGTGTTGGTAGAGAAGCCAAAGCGGAGAGGTAGCCGGGGTGGTAGAGACTTTTAACGATACGATAGCCAGTACAGTTTTTGGTGTGGCTACCAGTGAGTGGCGGCTTGTTAAGTTTTACAGCGCCTTGGGAAAATGTTGGACATCCCGTGGTTCTTTTCTTTATCCGGCAATAACATGTTAATTTACAGAAGAATAAGTAGTATTTCATGCAAACAAAAGCAAGCAAATAAAATGTTCTAGAAAAACTGGGAATGAAAAGAGGGTTGATGAAAGAAATAAAAAAGCGGCAAGTGAAATATTTCGGCCATGTTAAAAGACATAACACTCTTATAAAAACAATACTGGAGGGCAAGGTTGAAGGCAAGCGAGCAAGAGGTAGACAACGATACAAGTGGGAAGATAACATCAAAAGATGGAGGAACATCAATCTGACAGAATGTTCAGTCAGGATGAGAAGCAGACAGTGTTGGAGATCCATTGCAGCCAACCTTCACTGTAGAGACGGCACCTGATTGATTGGTGATGAAAATGTTAAATGTCCTTTGCAGGACGTTGCAGCACGTTGCGTTGAGCTCCAGGTGAAAGAGCTAATTTTATACAGGAATATCAATTGGGAAATCCTTTGAGGTCAGGTCACCAAGTCAGTTAATAAATAAACACACATAGTATTGTTTGACGCTCATAGAAGTGAGAAGACGGAATAAGAGACCACAGGACGCACTAGACAACATAACAATTGAAAGTTGTAGGTACTGACTGGGATTCGAACTTGTCACCTCCAAACGACAACGCCGCCTTGATGCAGGACCAAACCTACTTCAACGCACGACCAAATAGACCCCCGTGTAGGTAATTTTACGTTCAGTAGTTTGTCACCGCCGTTCTCCGTGGCTTAGGGCTTTCGGACGCGATTCGTAAGCCCGCTTACCTGCGTTCGAAACACAGCCAGTCGTTAACATCTCTCGAAATATTCTACCGGAGTTGAAAGAGTTAACAACAATGGCGCTTTGTGCTTTAATTTCTCATGAACCAATCTACAGGAAATGGAAGAGTTTATTTTAACGGTAAGCGGACTTTTATTAAATTTCTCACGAACCAATCTAAGGGAAATGAAAGAGAGAAAGAACTTTAACGTTAAGCGGCCTGTTATTAAATTTCTCACGAACCAATCTACAGGAATTGAAAGAGTTAACTTTAACGGTAAGCGGCCTGTTATTTAATTTCTCACGAACCATTCTACAGGAAATGAAAGAGTTAACTTTAACGGTAAGCGGCCTGTTATTAAATTTCTCACGAACTAATCTACAAGAACTGAAAGAGTTAACTTTAACGGTAAGCGGCCTGTTATTACATTTCTCACGAACCAATCTACAGGAAATGAAAGAGTTAACTTTAACGGTAAGCGGCCTGTTATTGAATTTCTCACGAACCAATCTACAGGAAATGAAAGAGTTAACTTTAACGGTAAGCGGCCTGTTATTTAATTTCTCACGAACCAATCTACAGGAAATGAAAGAGTTAACTTTAACAATATGTGGCCTGTTATTAAATTTCTCACAAACCAGCCAACTTGAAATGAACGAGTTAGCTCTGTGGTTTCTTCTTTAACCCCTCATGAACTACTCACATGAAATGAAAGAGTTAACTGTACCAATACGCGGCATGTTCTTTCACGTCTCATGAATTAATAATCTACTAGAACTGAAAATGTTAACATTGGCTAACTTACTTTAACATCTCAAGAATTAAACTACTGGAAATGAAAGAGTTAACTTTAACGGTAAACGGCTTGATCGTTAACACCCCATGAACTAATACACAAAAAAACAGATAGTTAACATTGGCGATATTTTTCAACATGTCACGAAACAATATACTGGAATTGAAAGAGTTAACAGTCGTGGCCTATTCTTTTTAATTTCCCGAGAATTAATTTTCTGGAATAAAAAAGAGTTAACTTTAACAGTAAACGGTCCACTGTTTAACATCACCGGAAATAATCTACTAGAACCTCATACACTGATTTACCGGAACAGAAAGAGTTACCTTTAACAGTTAACTCTCCATTCTTGCACTTCACTTGAGCTAATTTATTGTAACAAGAAGAGTTAACTTTAACAATTACCTCTCAATCCTAGAACTTCATTTGAACTAATTTACCAGAACAGAAAGAATTAACTTTAACAGTTAACTCTTCATCCTTGAACTTCACTTAAAACTAATTTACCAGAATAGAAAGAATTAACTTTAACAGTTAACTCTCCATTCTTGAACTTCACAAGAATTAACCGCAAGTCAGTGAAGAAACAAGAAAATTAAACGTTCTCACAACTAACAATATCCTTCCGCCCGACCCTCACAAACACAACTCGCAGCTATACCCTTCCGCTCGAACCTCACCAAGACGCAATGAATTACCAGCCGAATCCGAGAAAAAGAAAAGAATAAACGCAGCTAAGAAACACATATTATGAAATAAAGGTCTCTTTGTTGAATCGTTATGAAAGGAAAGTCCTTTGATTTCATCTGGTTGTGATTGTCTGGGCTAAATGAATAATGAAGAAAACAATTTCAATTTACCAGGTGTTGGAGTGAAATCGCAAATGAACCCGACACATGGACAAGAACAAGAAACGTTGGATTAATTTTTGTGTGTGCTGTAGATGTACGCATAGACGTGTGGGCTTGTGCTAGGATACTGCATCCCGGGGTTAGGGCTTTGGACATATATCACTTTCGTTTACCATTTCAAAAAATGTGCGTTAAATTATAATATTTTCATTATAAATAAACACACATGTGTTATTTGGCGTTCATAGAAGTAGAAAAAATTAATAGAGACTAGAGGAAAACTAGACAACATAAAAATTGAACGCTGTAGTTTTCTACCGAGATTCGAACCTGTCACCTCCAAATGACGACAACGGAACTCTCTATGAGCGCTAAACATTACATTTGTCTTAATTTATTAACTGTCTTAGTGGCTTCAAAGAGTTCCTCAGTTGAAAGCTGTGTAATATTGTACAACGTTAGAACCTACCAATCATTTCTCTTGTTTAAATGTTAGTTACTATACTGGACGCCGGTCTCCCTGGCCTAGTGGTTAGCGACTTTTTCCGTAATCCTGTATACTCTGGCGAGTAACGTAACGACGGCGAGAATCGGTAGCGGTTCAAACCACGTCGGTAACTTACGGGGTATGTGAGCCGGTCGCTCAGAAAACAATGGCAAACTACTGAGCGTAATCTTGCCAAGAAATCATCAATCAGCTGAAAGATGCTGATGTTGACAGCGATGTCACGTAAAGGGTATACCGAACAAACAAAAAAAGTTGCTCATATGTGGAAGCACACTGATTCCTGCAGCGTGGCGCTGTCGTTATTTGGAGGTGACAGGTTCGAATCAAGGTCTGTAACTATAGCTTTCAAATTTCATGTTGTCTAGTGCATCCCATAGTCTCTGCTTCTTTCTTCTATGAGTGCCAAGCAGTACATGCGTGTTTATTTATGAACTGTCTGAGCATTTTACCGCTATTGTTGATTTCTTGGCGAGATTACGCTCAGTAGTTTGCCATTGCTTTCTGAGCAGCTGGCTCACGTATCCCGTAAGTAACGGGCGCGGCAGGAACCGCTACCGATTCTCGCGCAGCTGCGTTTGCTCACGTGGATACACAGGATTACGAAGAAAGTCGTTAACCTCTAGGCCAGGGAGACCGGCTTATTGGCAATAGGGGAGAGAATATTATATCTTTTGTTTGGTTCTTTTGTATACACTTAGTTATATATCCTTTACAGGACGTAGCAATCAACCCCAAAAGCCCCAAAAATACTAAAATTGACTGCGAAGTCATATAAAGAACACGCAGCTAACTTTATACAAAAGAACCAAACAAGATTTATAAAATTACCTCCCCTATTTCCAATGATGTCATTTCCTGTGAATCAGCTTTGGACTGTTTACATAACCAGGTCCCTGTTTACCGAACCAACAATTGAATTAATTTATATAGTTTCATTAAACGGGCCTGCACTTAACGACTTCTGAGGTCTCCTTTGCATGGAAAGACGCGGTCGCATTTGTATTATTATTGCGTGTGTGGCGATTCCTAATTGCTTGCGCACATGTGCTGGGCTTATTAATTCCTGCTTATATTTGGTTATGTATGTATATATTATGCGATATGGTTTGTAAGGGGGTGTGCGGGCCTGTGCGTTTGTGTGCCTTTAGGAACGTGTGGTTGTGTGTGTGTGTGTGTCTGTGTATGTGTGTGTGTGGGTGGGTGGGTGTGTGTCTTTCTCTCTATGTGTGGGTGTGTGTGTTCGTGTGTTCGTGAGCCTGGGTAATTAAGTAAGGCGGCGGGGAAAACCATAAATACAGATTTTTTAAAGCAATGTTTAAACATAGAATGCAATGTGAATTGAGGACGGGTGTTGAGGTGGGGGGGGGCGAAGGTGGATTTAGGGGTATGGCGTCCTCTTCAAACACAATAAATTATGAGAGAGAGAGAGAGAGAGAGAGAGAGAGAGAGAGGAGAGAGAGAGAGAGAGAGAGAGAGAGAGAGAGAGAGAGAGAGAGAGAGAGAGAGAGAGAGAGCAAACTTTCCGGGTTTGAGGAAATAGCTGTCGAGAAAAAAAATGTCTCCAGAAAACAAAAACTGCCGAGAGCACACTGTCCGGGGTTATGGTTTGAGGAAATAACTGCCGAGAGAAAACTGTCCGGACTGATGGTTTGAGGAACAATCTGTCTAGAACAAACTGTCAGAGGTAAGGGTTTGAAGAAATAACTGTCGAGAGAAAACTGACAAAAGAAACTGCACAGAAAAATACTATACATATATAATAAAAGTACACATAAAACTGTTCAGAGGAAACCAAAAAAAAATGTCCATAGAAAACCGAGAAAAGAAAAATAAATGCAAAGAGAAAACTACCGAAAGAAAAATGGCCAAGAGAAAACTGTTCATAGAAAGATTGTCAAGAGAAAACTGCCACCAGAAAGATTTGAAGATTGAACATAACCCACTACTGGCAACGCTGATCGTATTCCGGTACGAACCTAAGGCCTTGTCCACGTCAGACTGGAAGCACTAGACTCGAGTTTGCCTCTCGTTTGAGCTCGTCAGTAGTGCATATTCTTGACTGGACCCGGGATCGAACTCCGGATCACTGGCGTGTGAGGCGGGTGTGTAACCACTCGACCACGCGGCTCACACTGACGCGACCAAATTATCGTACTAGAACAGTGGTTCTCAACATTTTTTGGCCCATGCTCCCTTTACCATATGTTTAAAACATCATTCTCTCCCCCCCCCCCAAAAAAAAAAAAAATAAATCAAATTTCCTCCCTATAAATCCCCCACCCTTACACAGTATACATACAAATGGAAGCTAAATTTAATAACACATACTAGAACAAGTCTAGACATCTACATAAAACGTGTTTGCAGGTCTACTTATGTTATAAAAAAAATTTCATTAGGGCGAGAAGTACAGAACCGTAAAATTTAGAGGGAAAAACAATATCAAGTAACTGGTTCTTGTATTATTGCGATCTTGAAATAATCGTAATCCCCCCTCCCCTCCCTGGAAACCCTAAAATCCCCCCCCCCCCCCCGGTGGATTCCCCACCGGTTGAGAACCACTATACTAGAATATCAAATCGTCACCCATTGTAAGCTATAGCTCAAAGCTTGCCCGATCGCCGCTACTGAAATCCGTCAATCGATGTGCTCAATCTTCACATCTCGAAACCCGAAACAAGCAAATAAACTATAGAAAGATTGTCAAGAGAAAACTATGAAAAGACAAAGTTACCAAGAGAACCGCATGCCAGTTTATGGGCTTCATATATCCAGATACTTCTGTCCATCTTTTACATAGTCAGCCTCTTCTTCTGATTCCATTTGGTCCGTACGTCGTTGCTTGTGACAGAATTAATTTTCCGCTCTTCTGACGACACAGCCTCAAAAATTAAGAACCCATAATTTTCAATCCTAAACACGGGGAGAATTTTTAAATAAGTCGACCTGCCTGGACTTAAAATCAATGGAAGAATCATAAACAATCTTAGATATGCTGACGATACCATGTTACTAGCAGAAAGTGAGCAAGAGTTGCAAGACCTAGTGGAAGAAGTAAACAGGCACTGTGCAGAATGTGGCTTAGATATTAACATCCAAAAACAAAAAAACTATGATAATTAGCAGTGAGAAGGAAAGGTCATCAATGAACATCACAGTAAACGGGGAGATACTAGAACAAGTAGCAAGTTTCTCTTATCTTGAACATGTGATAACCCCTCTGCCGTGCGTCCACCTTGACGAGGTAGAGGGGCTTGAGCGTTCCAATGACCCCAAGAGCTATGCCGACGGTAGCACAGCTACTGGTAGGGTCACCCATGTCGGACAGGTCAAGGGAGAGGGACCAGACAAAGCGACGTACAAACCTGCTGCCTTGTAGGTAGACTGGGGACAGTCAAAGGCTAGGGAAAGCATCCCGAACAAATGCTTGTCGAAATCGGATGTACTGAGCCACAGGCTTGACAAAGAAGTGCAACGTAACTTTATCATTTCATGATGCCACAGATGAAAATTAATCGTTATGGTGCTAATCCCGTGAAGTCCCATCAGGCGGTGATAGTGCCGGGCCCCCTGCCTCGAGGGGGTCCACCCATGACTACTGGTGGTCACCTTCCCCTGTGCTGTGGAGTCAAGGCACAGAGGAGTAGGTTAAGAGCTATTGACCAAACACCCCGGACACTCAACATACTACAATGGAATGCAGAAGGAGTTTATAACAAGAAAGCCTCCCTAACACAGCGTCTTCATAAAGATAGAATAGATGTGGCATGCATTCAAGAGACACACCTCAACGCCAATCGCACATTTTCAGTCGAGGGATATCAGGCCACACGTTTTGACCGCGAAGGACACAAAGGAGGAGTTGTAATACTTACACGAAATACAATACCTTGCAGCGAAGTATCTGTGATCTCTGACAACCAAACGGAAATTATAGGTGTTGATATAATGATAAAGGACGTGAAAATAAGAATTTACAATCTGTATAGCCCGGCAGATAAGGATCTTACACTCTCAAACATGGAAATAACTGACACAAATTGCATTGTTGTCGGAGACTTTAATAGCCGTTCAGAAAGATGGGGATACCCAGATACTGACAAAAGAGGAGATGAAGTGGAGGACTGGGAAATAGACTCAAATCTCCATCTACTCAACAAAGCGGATGACACACCGAGCTTCTACTCCAGAAGATGGATTACCACTTCTACTCCAGACTTAGCTTTCTGCACAGGAGACATCCTCCACAAAATCGATCGCCATGTGCTTGACCAATTAGCAGGTAGTGACCACAGACCAATCAAGCTTGTAATAAATATGGAGTATGTTCCACAGGAGCAAAAGCCTTTGCCCCGTTGGAATTACAAACGAGCAGATTGGGACAGATTTGCCATACTAACAGACAAATATTGTGAAAACATAAATACACGATATGGCAACATGAAGCAAATGGTGGAAAGTCTAAACAGAGCAATAATACAGGCGGCCACTGAGTCTATTCCAAGAGGAGCGAGGAAAAATTACAAACCATACTGGACTGAAGAACTACAAATTTTGGAGGACAAAGTTGAAGATGCTAGGAAGACCGCAGAGAGAGAACAAACAACTGAAGCGAACATCTCTCTCAAAGCCATCTCAGCAAAATATAAAAGAACAGTAAATCAAACAACAAGAGATTGTTGGAGGAAAAAAACAGAAAACCTGAATTTTGACAGGGATGGAAATAAACTATGGAAACTAGTGAAAGCCCTGAACAATGAAGGACCTAGAAACAAACAAATAACAATTAAACAAGGAAATGCCTTGCTTACAGGAAAAAAGGCTGCAAATGCACTAATGGAACACTATGCCAGTGCAAACCACATTGATATTACAGCTGAACAGAAGAAAGCAATCAAAGATAAACAGATACATCATAGATATACAGAGACAGCAGCAGAATATATGATGGCAAATCTAACAATGGAAGAAATGGAACAGGCAATGAATACCCTAAAAAAGAAGACATCACCAGGAAAGGATGGAATCACAAATGAAATGCTAATAGGACTAGGCACTAAGGCAAAAAAGAAACTACTAGCAGTCCTAAATTACAGCTGGAAGAGGGGAATAGTCCCACAGGCATGGAAGGAAGCTATACTAATACCAGTCCCAAAGAAAGGAAAAGACCTGGAAGAACAAAATGGCTATCGACCTATCAGTCTTCTTAGCTGTGTAGGAAAATTAATGGAACGCATTATCAATGGCAGGCTAACATGGCATCTGGAAGAAAACCAACTCTTAACACCTCACCAAGCAGGATTCAGAAAGTACAGATCCACTGAAGATCAAATAACCTATATAGCTCAGGAAATAGAGGATGCCTTCCAAGAGAAAAAGCACACACTAGCGGTCTGGATAGATTTAGAAAAAGCATTTGATAAAGTATGGAAGGAAGGACTGAAAGTAAAACTGCAAAAAATGCATGTTTGTGGGAAAATGTACAAATGGATCAGCCACTATCTTGAGAACAGAACTGCCAGGACAAAAGTACAAGGACAAACCAGCAAAATGATGCTATTGGAGCAAGGTGTCCCCCAAGGAGGAGTTCTTTCACCAACATTATTCCTAGCATATATAAACGACATCACGGAAAATTTTCCAGCCAGAGTACACACATCATCCTTTGCAGATGACCTAGCCATATGGACATCTGAAGAATATATTAGTACAGCTAACATCAGAATACAGCAAGCCCTATTAGCGCTAGAGAACTGGTCAAAATCATGGCTAGTGAAGATAAGTGAGGAGAAAACAACATGCACAGTGTTCTCCCTCTCAACTAAAACTCAGCAACCTAAGCTGGTATTGAATGGAAAAATAATGCGCCATGAAGAAAATCCAAACTATCTAGGAGTCACCTTTGATCGTCGCCTGACATGGAAGACACAGGTTGAGAAAAATCGAACAAGAGCAAGGCAACGAATGGCAATCATGAAAAAGCTTGCTGGTACAACGTGGGGAGCAGATGAGAAAGTTCTCAAGAAGTTATATACTGGACGGGTGAGGCCAGTACTGGAATATGGCATTGCAGCTTGGGCAACAGCAGCTAAGTCAAACTTTAACAAAATAAGTAGAGTCCAAAATCAAGGAATGCGAATCATAACTGGAAGCCTGAAGACAACGCCTATTAATGAATTAGAAAAGATCACTTGTTTACAACCAATGCAGGATAGAAGAGATAGCAGAGCCCAGCAACAAGCTGAAAAATTTAGAAGATTGACCGACCACCCTATGTATAAAAGGTTTAGTGGTTTTGGAAAGGGAAGACTGAAGCGTAGCAACTTTGTAGAAACTGCAAAACGAAAGATTAGGGCAGATCCCATACTTAACATATCAACAGTCAAACCCATTTACAATGCAGACAAGTTCCCAGCTTGGAGACAGCAGCAACTGCCTGAGATGATAGAAAACATTCCTGGTATTGAGAAAAAGAACACTCAGCATGAAACCGAAAGAAGAGAAATAACCCTAAACTACATAAAAGAACATTACCCAAGCAGCAATTGGACCCATGCATATACAGATGGATCAGCCAAAAATTCAGTAGAGAATGGAGGAGGAGGAATTCTCCTAAATTTAAAAAATGGAGTGAAAAAAACACATTCAGTGGCAACTGGAAAGTTCTCAAGTAACTTCAAAGCGGAGGTAGAGGCTCTGAAAACTGCAGCAGAAATGCTCTTGATGGAGGAAAATAAAGAGACGCAAATAGCTATCTTCACAGATGCAAAGTCAGCTGTCTTCTTCTTCTTCTTCTTCTTCGTTCATCCGGAGTTTTTTTTCGGATGTGATTGCGTTGTGCCTGTTTACAGCAGAGCTGCGTTCTTGCGCCGTTAGGCCGACACATCCGACTTCTGCGGGCATTTGTTGACCGGGTTAACCTTCCCGGGGGTTTCTTAGGACGTTTGACTCTCACTGTTGTGGTGTTATCCCCCATCCCAGCTGGTCCATATAGAACAGCCAAAGATCCTGGTCAGCCCTCAAGGGAAGGCAGGGGCAGACCATGGGCATTCCCCGCCATCCAAGGAGGCTTCCATACTTGCAGAGCCGATACATAGCGCTCTGGTACTGGGCTCACCCAAGGAATCGTCACGTCCTGCACATGGCTGCTTAGCCTCACTTCCGTATATTGGGCCTTCCGTTCACCATAGGCTGTTCTTCCGGAAACCAGAAGTATGCAGTCTGCAGATGACATCCACACAGTGAGCTTTCGATTCGGACTTTCCACGTAATGGATTTGCTATCCAAGCAATATTCCATTTCATGCCACTAGGACACTTTTCCACCTTTTTATGAAGCCCACACAATGGGCTTTTGATTCGGACTTTCCACGTAATGGATTTGCTATCCAAGCAATATTCCATTTCGTGCCACTAGGACACTTTTCCACCTTTTATGAAGCCCACACAGCGAGCTTTCGATTTGGACTTTCCACATAATGGATTTGCTATCCAAGCAATATTCCATTTCATGCCTCTGGGTCTTCATGCACCTTTAAATGTCAACCTGTATGTAGTTAAAGTAAGCTGCGGTCAACTTGAGCTTGTTGATATCTCCATAGAGCTTGTCCTCAAATGAAGCAGGTGTGGGCCAAAATATCTTTCTCTGTTCTGCATACGTTGGGCAATCCTGCAGCAAATGTTTTGCTGTCATTTTTCCAGTTCTACAATTACATTCATCAGTATCTCCTATCTTTAGTTTATTGAACAAGTGGTATTTCAGCCTGTTATGTCCTGTGCGGAGTCTGAAGATTGCTACTTGTTCTCTTCGGTCGAGTTTGTAATATGCATCATCCTTCTGATGGCCTGGATGCTCAGATTCCCATTTGGTTCTATAAGTGCTTTTTATCAACCTCTTTGCCTCATTATAGGTTATGTCTATGTCAGGCTGTGGTAGTCGTCCGCCCTCTTTTGCCAGTCTGTCAGCCTCTTCGTTTCCAGGTATACTGCAATGTGATGGGATCCACTGTATTACAACTTTTTTGGATTTCTGGCATAGACCATGGAGTGCTGCTCTTAGGCCAGTTAGTTCTGTGCTGTTATTGCTCTTGAGTATTGAGACAGCTGACTTTGCATCTGTGAAGATAGCTATTTGCTTCTCTTTATTTTCCTCCATCAGGAGCATTTCTGCTGCAGTTTTCAAAGCCTCTACCTCCGCTTTGAAGTTACTTGAAAATTTTCCAGTTGCCATTGAATGTGTTTTTTTCACTCCATTTTTTAAATTTAGGAGAATTCCTCCTCCTCCATTCTCTATTGAATTTTTGGCTGATCCATCTGTATATGCATGGGTCCAATTCCTGCTTGGGTAATGTTCTTTTATGTAGTTTAGGGTTATTTCTCTTCTTTCGGTTTCATGCTGAGTGTTCTTTTTTTCAATACCAGGAATGTTTTCTATCATCTCAGGCAGTTGCTGCTGTCTCCAAGCTGGGAAGTTGTGTGCATTGTGTATGAGCTTGACTGTTGATATGTTAAGTATAGAATCTGCCCTAATCCTTCGTTTTGCAGTTTCTACAAAGTTGCTACGCTTCAGTCTTCCCTTTCCAAAACCATTAAATCTGTTGTACATAGGGTGGTCTGTCAATCTTCTAAATTTTTCTGCTTGTTGCTGGGCTCTGCTATCTCTTCTATCCTGCATTGGTTGTAAACAAGTGATCTTTTCTAGTTCATTAATAGGCGTTGTCTTCAGGCTTCCAGTTATGATTCGCATTCCTTGGTTTTGGACTCTACTTATTTTGTTAAAGTTTGACTTAGCTGCTGTTGCCCAAGCTGCAATGCCATATTCCAGTACTGGCCTCACCCGTCCAGTATATAACTTCTTGAGAACTTTCTCATCTGCTCCCCACGTTGTACCAGCAAGCTTTTTCATGATTGCCATTCTCTGCCTTGCTCTTGTTCGATTTTTCTCAACCTGTGTCTTCCATGTCAGGCGACGATCAAAGGTGACTCCTAGATAGTTTGGATTTTCTTCATGGCGCAATATTTTTCCATTCAATACCAGCTTAGGTTGCTGAGTTTTATTTGAGAGGGAGAACACTGTGCATGTTGTTTTCTCCTCACTTATCTTCACTAGCCATGATTTTGACCAGTCCTCTAGCGCTAATAAGGCTTGCTGTATTCTGCTGTTAGCTGTACTAATATATTCTTCAGATGTCCATATGGCTAGGTCATCTGCAAAGGAGGATGTGTGTACTCTGGCTGGAAAATTTTCTGTGATGTCATTTATATATGCTAGGAATAATGTTGGTGAAAGAACTCCTCCTTGGGGGACACCTTGCTCCAGCAGCATCATTTTGCTTGTTTGTCCTTGTACTTTTGTCCTGGCAGTTCTGTTCTCAAGGTAGTGGCTGATCCATTTATACATTTTTCCACAAACATGCATGTTTTGCAGTTTTACTTTCAGTCCTTCCTTCCATACTTTATCAAATGCTTTTTCTAAATCTATCCAGACTGCTAGTGTGTGCTTTTTCTCTTGGAAGGCATCCTCTATTTCCTGAGCTATATAGGTTATTTGATCTTCAGTGGATCTGTATTTTCTGAATCCTGCTTGGTGTGGTGTTAAGAGTTTGTTTTCTTCCAGATGCCATGTTAGCCTGCCATTGATAATGCGTTCCATTAATTTTCCTACACAGCTAAGTAGACTGATAGGTCGATAGCCATTTGGTTCTTCCAGGTCTTTTCCTTTCTTTGGGACTGGTATTAGTATAGCTTCCTTCCATGCCTGTGGGACTATTCCTCTCTTCCAGCTGTTATTTAGGACTGCTAGTAGTTTCTTCTTTGCCTTGGTGCCTAGTCCTATGAGCATTTCATTTGTGATTCCATCCTTTCCTGGTGATTTCTTCTTTTTTAGGGTAATCATTGCCTGTTCCATTTCTTCCATTGTTAGATTTGCCATCATATATTCTGCTGCTGTCTCTGTATTTCTATGATGTATCTGTTTGTCTTTGATTGCTTTCTTCTGTTCGGTTGTAATATCAATGTGGTTTGCATTTGCATAGTGTTCCATTAGTGCATTTGCAGCCTTTTTGCCTGTAAGCAAGGCATTTCCTTGTTTAATTGTTATTTGTTTGTTTCTAGGTCCTTCATTGTTCATGGCTTTCACTAGTTTCCATAGTTTGTTTCCATCCCTGTCAAAATTCAGGTTTTCTGTTTTTTCCCTCCAACAATCTCTTGTTGTTTGATTTACTGTTCTTTTATATTTTGCTGAGATGGCTTTGAGAGAGATGTTTGCTTCAATTGTTTGTTCTCTCTCTGCTGTCTTCCTGGCATCTTCAACTTTGTCCTCCAAACTTTGTAGTTCTTCAGTCCAGTATGGTTTGTAATTTTTCCTCGCTCCTCTTGGAATGGACTCAGTGGCTGCCTGTATTATCGCTCTGTTTAGACTTTCCACCATTTGCTTTATGTTGCCATATCGTGTATTTATGTTTTCACAATATTTGTCTGTTAGTATGGCAAATCTGTCCCAATCTGCTCGTTTGTAATTCCAGCGGGGCAAGGGCTTTTGCTCCTGTGGAACATACTCCATATTCATTTCAAGCTTGATTGGTCTGTGGTCACTACCTGCTAATTGGTCCAGCACATGGCGATCGATTTTGTGGAGGATGTCTCCTGTGCAGAAAGCTAAGTCTGGAGTAGAAGTGGTAAGCCATCTTCTGGAGTAGAAGCTCGGTGTGTCATCCGCTTTGTTGAGTAGATGGAGATTTGAGTCTATTTCCCAGTCCTCCAATTCATCTCCTCTTTTGTCAGTATCTGGGTATCCCCATCTTTCTGAACGGCTATTAAAGTCTCCGACAATGATGCAGTTTGTGTCAGTTATTTTCATGTTTGAGAGTGTAAGGTCCTTATCTGCTGGGCTATACAGATTGTAGATTCTTATTTTCACGTCCTTTATCATTATATCAACACCTATAATTTCTGTTTGGTTGTCAGAGATCACAGATACTTCGCTGCAAGGTATTGTATTTCGTGTAAGTATTAGAACTCCTCCTTTGTGTCCTTCGCGGTCGAAACGTGTGGCCTGATATCCTCTGACTGAGAATTTGTGATTGGCGTTGAGGTGTGTCTCTTGAATGCATGCCACATCTATTCTATCTTTATGAAGACGCTGTGTTAGGGAGTCTTTCTTCTTGTAAACTCCTTCGGCATTCCACTGTAGTATGTTGAGTGTCCGGGGTATTTGGTCAATAGCTCTTAACCTACTCCTCTGTGCCTTGACTCCACAGCACAGGGGAAGGTGACCACCAGTAGTCATGGGTGGACCCCCTCGAGGCAGGGGGCCCGGCACTATCACCGCCTGATGGGACTTCACGGGATTAGCACCATATCGATTAATTTTGATTTGTGACATCATGAATTAAGTTACGTTGCACTGCTTTGTCAAGCCTGTGGCTCAGTACATCCGATTTCGACAAGCATTTATTCGGGATGCTTTCCCTAGCCTTTGACTGTCCCCAGTCTACCTACAAGGCAGCAGGTTTCACGTTGCACTGCTTTGTCAAGCCTGTGGCTCAGTACATCCGATTTCGACAAGCATGTATTTGGGGTGCTTTCCCTAGCCTTTGACTGTCCCCAGTCTACCTACAAGGCAGCAGGTTTGTGTGTCTCTTCGTCTGGTCCCTCTCCCTTGACCTGTCCGACATGGGTGGCCCTACCAGTAGCTGTGCTACCGTCGGCATAGCTCTTGGGGTCATTGGGACGCACAAGCCCCTCTACCTCGTCACGGTGGACACACAGCAGAGGGGGTCAGCTGTCTCAATACTGAAGAGCAAAAACAGCACAGAACTAGCTGACCTAAGAGCAGCACTCCATGGTCTATGCCAGAAATCCAAAAAAGTTATAATACAGTGGATCCCATCACATTGCAGTATACCTGGAAATGAAGAGGCTGACAGACTGGCAAAAGAGGGCGGACGACTACCACAGCCTGACATAGACATAACCTATAATGAGGCAAAGAGGTTGATAAAAAGCACTTATAGAACCAAATGGGAATCAGAGCATCCAGGCCACCAGAAGGATGATGCATATTACAAGCTCGACCGAAGAGAACAAGTAGCAATCTTCAGACTCCGCACAGGACATAACAGGCTGAAATACCACTTGTTCAACAAACTAAAGATAGGAGATACAGATGAATGTAATTGTGGAACTGGTAAAATGACAGCTAAACATTTGCTGCAAGAGTGCCCAATATATGCAGAACAGAGAAAGATATTTTGGCCCACGCCTGCTTCATTCGAGGACAAGCTCTATGGAGATATCAACAAGCTCAAGTCGACTGCAGCTTACTTTAACTGTATTCAGGTTAACATTTAAATGTACATGAAGAAGTATTTAGACTGCCACACTTCATACCACAGGCATGTCGGTTACACAAGCCTCCCAGAGGCATGAAATGGAATATTGCTTGGATAGCAAATCCATTATGTGGAAAGTCCGAATCGAAAGCTCACTGTGTGGGCTTCATAAAAGGTGGAAAAAGTGTCCTAGTGGCACAAAATGGTATATTGCTTGGATAGCAAATCCATTACGTGGAAAGTCCGAATCAAAAGCTCACTGTGTGGATGTCATCTGCACACTGCATTCTTCTGGCTTCTGGAAGAACAGCCTATGGTGAACGGAAGGCCCAATATACGGAAGTGAGGCTAAGCAGCCATGTGCAGGACGTGACGATTCCTTGGGTGAGCCCAGTACCAGAGCGCTGTGTGTTGGCTCTGCAATTATGGAAGCCTCCTTGGATGGCGGGGAATGCCCATGGTCTGCCCCTGCCTTCCCTTGAGGGCCGACCAGGATGCCTTTGGCTGTTCTATATGGGCCAGCTGGGATGGGAGATAACACCACAACAGTGAGAGTCTAACGTCCTAAGAAACCCCCCGGGAAGGTTAACCCGGTCAACAAATGCCCGCAGAAGTCGGATGTGTCGGCCTAACGGCGCAAGAACGCAGCTCTGCTGTAAACAGGCACAACGCAATCACGTCCGAAAAAAAAACTCCGGATGAACGAAGAAGAAGAAGAACATGTGATAACAGATGATAGCAGAAGTGAAATAGAAATAAAAAGAGAATTGGAATGGCCAAAAATGCTTTCAGCAGCATGAAATCAGTATTAACATCTAGAGAGAATGACAACGCAGTAAAAAATGAGAATTGTCAAATGTTACATATATTCAACACTACTGTATGTCTCGGAAGTCTGGACATTAAACAAGCAATTAGAAAGTCGAATAGAGGCCATGGAGATGTGGATATACAGAAGAATATGTCGTACTTCATGGAAACAGAAACAATCAAATAGAGAAGTTCTATAAACACTGGGAATGAAAAGAGAGTTGATGAAAGAAATTAAAAAAAAAAAAGGCAAGTTAAATATTTCGGCCAGTTTAAAATACATACCACTCTTATAAAAACCATACTGGAGGAAAAGGTTGAAGGCAAGCGAGCAAAAGGCAGACAACGATACAAGTGGGAAGATAACATCAAGAGATGGAGGAACATCAATCTGACAGAATGTACAGTCAAGGCGAGAGACAGCAGACAATGTTGGAGATCCATTGCAGCAAACCGCCATTGTGGAGACGGCACCTGATTTATTGACTAAATGTTCAACAATTTCAGGGAATTATCTGTGCATGAAAGGAAACAACTCAGGGAAGTGACTAGCACACCTCTTTATGCCGTCGTGGACATTATGTTCGGGACCAACACTCCACCCTAAGGCCAGTTTCCGCCATGAGACTCACTCCATCCATCATGTGCCATGTCGGTAAGCGTGGGCGGTCATCATTCACAAGTTCGACCATGCCACATGGTCAAGCCATCCAGGTATTTACTTCTCTGTTTTCTCCTTGTTCTTTTCCCCTCGATCTTGCCAGTTGTCACCAAGTTCTCTAATTTATTTCATTTATTTAACATGTCCAAACAATTTTGACTGTCTACGTTTAATTTATCTAATCAGTTTACGATTTTCATTTGTTTCTTGTAGGACTTGGTCGTTGGTTTTTCTGTCTGTCCATGGTATTTCTTGCATTCTCCTCAGAAATTACATGTCCACATCCATCAGATGTTTTTCAGCTTGATTGCTCATTATCCACGCTTCACGTCTATACAAAAGTACAGGCTCTATGTAGCACCTCAACACTCTTTTTCTCGTAGAGATGCACTACCTTCACCGTTTCACAGTGACATCCCAGAATCCCAAAATCACACCCAAATCCCCACGCCCACCTCTCTAATCTTCGAATCCCAGAGCTTGTATCGCCTTGACAAACCAGCCATTCTCTCCCTGGCCGATAAGGGAAGACATCTCGCCTTGTCTTGCACTTAACGGTAAGCAGATCTGAAGCTTGATTGTGGGTACATTCATCAGCCTCTTCTAACCTTTACGTTGGCGCATCTGATCTATGCCAGGTTCATATATATAAATATAAAATTTATCGTCCACTGTAGTTTTAGGGTGTAGAATTACTGTAAACACGATCTTGTTTACGATGTGTTAATCACAAGGAACGGCAGTGATACAAACAATTGTTTGTATGAATCTATCCGTTGCCAACAGTCAGAAACCGGTGTCGAATTGTGACACTCGTGTATTGGAATCTACAGAGCAGTGTCTCGTCTCGTCTCATCTTGTTCCTCTTGTACTTTGCGGTGTCGAGGTGACGCATAAACAGCGGGAGAGTGCCCGCTTATGGCAGTGACATCTATTCATATTTAAAATGCATGGGTAGTCTTCTTCTTCTGTGTTCCTCCGAAATGTTGTTTTAGACGTAATTGCGTTACGCCAGTTTACAGCAGAGCTGCGATATTTTAACCTTTCGGCCGACACATCCGACTTTTTCAGGCATTTGTTAGTCGGGTTACCTTCCCGGGTGTTTCGTAGAACGTTTGACTTTCACTGTTGTCGTGTTATACCCCATCCCAGCTGGCCCATTTAGAATAGCCGAAGACACATCCCGGTCAGCCCTCAAGGGAAGGCAGGGGCAGACCATGGGCATTCCCCGCCATCCAAAGAGGCTTCCATAATTGCAGAGCCGACACACAGCGCTCTGGTACTGGGCTCACCCAAGGAATCGTCACGTCCTGCACATGGCTGCTTAGCCTCACTTCCGTATATTGGACCATCCAGTCACCACAGGCTGTTCCTCCGGAAACCAGAAGAATATAGTCTGCAGATGGCATCCACACAGTGAGCTTTCGATTCAGAGTACGTGGGTATAATTAAAGTGTATCATATTATCTCAGTGGTTCTCACAGGGATGTTTAGAGGATCAACTTTATTTCACCGGGCTTTATTCCATATGGCTCGGCCTCTTTCCGTGGAATGGCTGGCCGAAAGCTTCGCACAAAACAGGAATGCTGTAGCTCCAGCGACGACCCTCAGGAGTCTCAAAGAAAACTGCACTTGTTAACTAAATGACAGAGTCCGGAATGGAATACCTGACCTTCGGAGCACGAGGCAAGCGGCTGAACCAGTTCGCAGGAATCTCAATATTGGTTGTATCCTGGTATATACTTTCCCCAGTATATCTATCAATTACACGAAATTTATCCAACACATAGAACAAATGAAAAACCGCAGTCAGCTGTAGCGAAATAAATTCTCCCTGCGTTTTCTCGCAGTTTCTTTTCAGCGCTGCCCCAGTGTACAACGCGGCACCCCCTGAGAACTCAGATTCGATGTTGGTTTTCGGAGGTACATGGTCTGTGTAGCTGCTGTATTATACTGCTGTTGAAAGGTGACGAAGAAAGAGGATGATTATGATGATGATAATCGGAAGCCGAGAAAGCAGTTAAAGAAGAAGAAACAGAAGAAGAAGAGGAGGAAAAAGGAAGAGGAGGAGGAGGAGGAACAGCAGCAGCAGTAACAGCAGCAGCAGCAGAAGAAGAAGAAGAAGAAGAAGAAGAAGAAGAAGAAGAAGAAGTAGTAGTAGTAGTAGTAGTAGTAGTAGTAGTAGTAGTAGTAGTAGTAGTAGTAGTAGTAGTAGTAGTAGTAGTAGCAGAAGTAGTAGAAGTAGTAGTAGTAGTTAGAAGAAGAAGAAGAAGAAGAAGAAGAAGAAGAAGAAGAAGAAGAAGAAGAAGAAGAAGAAGAAGAAGAAGAAGAAGAAGAAGTTATGTCAACAACATCTATTCCCTTCAACAGTTATCACTAAGAAAAATCTCCCTTTAATCATTCCTTATCTAACGGCATAACACTTCTTTATCGTGTGTTCTCCACCCAATATTCACCACATTCGCTTAAAAGCAACCATCAGTGCCTTGCAGCAAAATGGAACCACATGGGAGGAGAGAAATGTCCCGATATTAATCAAGCAAAGTCCCAAGTGATTTCCCAGTGCACACCTTTTGTCGATCGCGCGCTGTGTTTCCTGGTTTACACCTGTAGTAAACTGCTCCCCATCCACAGGGAATAAACCAGAATTTCACATTACGACAGCACCTGAGCTTACCTGTAGAAATGGCTGGCTGTAAATCTAAGAACACACAGATGAGAATACAAGCCACACTTTGTCCGACATGCTGGGCTTAATAATGGGGAGACAATTACTACATTAAGGAATTCAGTATATAACATTAAAGATGCATGTTCATTTAATTGTATGCGTGTATTACTTCACTCTGTTGAGTTGAGACAAGAACCGATACCACAGTACTCCGGACATTCCCATACGTGATCCGTTCTCATCTTCACTAACCAGCGAAGAGTTCCAGTACTACTGTTGTCACCTGTAATCTGATATGCGTCCGTCTGGCCTTTTCTAGGAGTTCCGAATGTCGGCCAGATCCGCTATAACTCCCTCTCGCATCATTCTTTTTTGACTATATGATCTTTGTATTCGTCTAAACCAGTGGTTCTCAACCTGTGGGGAATCACCCCCCCCAGGGTTTCCAGGGCGGGGTGGGGGGGGGGGAGGGTGTGATTAAGATTATTTCAAGATCGCGTTTACAAGAACCGATTACTTGATATTGTTCCCCCCCTCCATACTTTACAGTTCTGTACTTCTCGCCCCTCTGAAATTCATTTTATAACATAAGTAGACCCGCAAATCACGTTTTATGTAGATGTCTAGACTTGTTCTAGTATGTGTTATTAAATTTAGATTCCATTTTTATGTATACTGTGTAGGGGCGAAAGGGGGGGGGGGGATTTATAGGGAGGAAATACGAAAGGGGGGGGGGGATGACGTTCTGAAAATATGGTGAAGGGGTGCACGGGTCAAAAAAAGTTTGAGAACCACTGGTCTACACTATTCATTTGACCCCGAAGGGTAAGAACATGTCTGCCTGTTTTTGCACCAATACCTCATGCAGACCCACCCAACCTGTCTGCCTGCTTGTTTCCCACCACACCAGCATGTCCTAGGAAAATAAATCCAAAAAATGCTCCCTATCTTTGATTTGACCAAGGACAGACAGAAAAGCCAATGAGCAAATCCCACAAGAAGTAAATGAAAACCGCAAACTGATTAGAGAAATTAGACGTAGACAATCACATTTTTGGGCATGTTATGAGAAGAAATAAACCAGAGAACTTGGTGACAACTGGCACGATTGATAGGAAAAGATCAAGCGGAAGGCATGTAAGTAAATATCTGGATGGGATGACAACATGGCATGGTCGAGACAAGAACACAGAGCTGATCCATGATTGTGAAAGGCCTCTGGACTTTTTTTTTGTTTTACCTCTATTTCTACCCAGAGAATGATTGTACAAGGGCCAGAATTGGATACAATCTTGTAATCAGATTCATAACACTGCGCAGTGGTATCCACGGAAGACAGGCCCCTCAACGAGCACAGTGGCATATATTCAAGTGCGCATGTTTATTTTACACTGTGCACATATTTCTACGCCAAACAAACCAGGTGGAAGAAATGAACAGAATATCTAGAGCCGTGATTGAACATCTGTTTTCTGAATTCACTTGTCCTGCTACCCGTCTTACACCCCTAGACCCTAATTCGGGGTCGGGTATCTTCATTATTTCATTATTTACTCATTCACCTACTCGGTTAGTGTCTAAATTACCCATTTTTGCTTCAGATGAAACATGTACCTATTGAGAAACTGTCGTGCGATATTCTTTTCCAGCTATTCCTTCCAATAGTTAATTAAGAACGCATGCATACGCGTATGCTCAATAAGTTAAATACGCAACAGTGGCGTCACATTATTAAGCCAGTGAGACCGCATACACACCGCCCAGGGACTCAGAAGTCGCGCCAACGCGGCTCATTGTACACAAGGATGTTGTTTTCACTAGAGATCGTTCGGGAAGTTTGATAGAGGCGCATCTGTGAAATGCAAGTCGTCGCGAGCTAATGGACACGCCAGAAGCATCGTACCGTGTCTGAGAGACATAACAAATACAAAGTGACAATTAAAACAATTCTATAGATTTACCTTCTCTTCCAACAGATAAGGAATGGAAGGCAAATGTAGGGTACAAGATAAAATGTTGCTTTTGATTACGTAGGATGTTTTAGTGTTGGTTGGCTGGCTGCTTGTGAGTCTTCGGGGAGGGTAGGTTTAGATGATTAAGTTCGATGCATTAGTGCTCAGGTCTTCAAGGCGTCGATTAGGGCTTGTTGCTGTCGGAGCGAGCTGGTGTCAAGACTCGTCTCTCGACCCGGTACAAAAGTACCATCTATTGGCTTTATGTTGCACAGTTCCCGTTCCCTTCTCCAAGCTGAATAACCAGCGGGATGGGCGACTCCAGCACTGGAACTTCACATTTCCACAAAGGTAAATAATGATCTATATACCCAGGCCACGGTTCAGCACAGCACATGCTGGCTGGCTGATATTAGGGGTAGGTTGTTGTTATTTCCCTCCACAGTTTTAGATATGTCATAATTATCAACACACTCCAACCACATCACACAGGGGAGATGGTTTATTGTTATGAAAACAATATATATCTCTCTCTCCTATCTCCACCAAAACTCCCCCCTTCCACCACCACTCCCCCCCCCCCCAACAGACCTCTATTCATTAGAGTTTCCTGTAGTTGACTATCAGTCAGTAGCTTTTCTTATAGCGTCTGCTCTGCTGCTGCTGCGGCTGCTGGGGCTCCTCCTCCTCCTTCTTCTTCTTCTTCTCAACTCCAATTCTACTACGACAGATCACGCTGTCACTGTTGAAACTACTACTACTACTACTACTACTACTACTACTACTACTACTACTACTACTACTACTACTACTACTACTACTACTACTACTACTACTACTACTACTACTACTACTACTACTTTTACTAAAATTACTACTACTGCTACTACTACTACTTCTACTACTACTAACACCTACTACCACATTGTTCTTAATACTCCCCCATCTCATCTCTCTGTTATTATTTATACTGTATTTTAAACCAAGTATATTAAAATGTCAAACATAACAAGAGCAATCAAGAAACTAAAGTCAAAAGAAAATATCTATAATAATGTTCAAATTATTCGTCTAAAGAAACCTGTAGCAGACTTATAATCAAAACACAATAAACAAGAAAACAATTACTTCAAATGATGAAACAGAAACATTTTTGCCTAGCAATGAGTCTCACAATCCTCCCGTTCCCACAGTGGAGCTATATCTTACATTTGAAAGAGCAAGAAATATCACAGCCGGACTAACCAAACAATGGAATAGTCTGGAATTGAAAAGCTAAACAGGCAAGTCCCGCACGCATATTGGGAGCACATGTTGTAGATGTTGAGAAATGTCTGCGTCGAAGAGTGGCAGCTGGAGTGGGGCTCAGAGGCGGGGAGGCTGCGGTAGGTGGGATGTAGGACCTCTTCTTCTTCTGCTTCTTCTTCTTCTTCTTCTTCTTCTTCTTCTTCTTCTTCTTCTTCTTCTTCTTCTTCTTCTTCTAATACTTCCGGTCACAAACATGAAGGTTAGGCAGTGAAACGGTTAAGGCCTCTGGGTGTTTATGCTCGTGGCCACCGTTGCTTTCGCATTTTCCCAATGCTGGACAGGTAGTTTGTGATTCCGTCGCCCTGCTACTGAGTTGAGTGCGTGGCGCGACGCTGTGAGCTGTGAATTTCGTGTGAAATGCTTTTAAATCTGCCCGATGTTGTGGAGCGTGACCTGAAAGTTCAGAGCAATTGCGGCTGCCTATGTCCCAGAATTGACCGCTTTTTGTGCCTTATGCAGAAATGTGTGGCTGCTGGTCTTCTGGTTGACTGCCGCTTCCTTTGACGATGAACTGTGCTTTCGTGGAAGACTGTTGTTTTGGCATTCTGGAGACGGCATTATGTACAGTGAAACATTTCTTTACATCTGTTCGAGGTTGTTTAGTTGCGTGAATTCGGAGACAAAATGGCATGGCTGGCTAAAGACAGCCAGAAATGGAACAACAATATCTAGAAATATCGAGACTTTGTAGGCGAACATCTGGTTGGGAAAGTGACTGTCAATTCCATGAAGGATGAACAGCATGTTTCGGAGAGGACTTTTGTGGTGACATTCTGGAGGCGACATTATGCACAGTGTGCCTGAGCCGGCCGATGTCTTTTCCACTATTCACATGGTGCAGTGGGGAACATTTTATGTGATATTCACTGGCACGGGAACGGAGCATAATGAGGGCGACCCTTTGCTGTGATGTTGGAACCGCGACTAGCTAACTAACTTCTTCTTCGCCTCCTCTGTTCCTCCCCCTCCACCACCACCCCTTCTTCTTCTTCTTCTTCTTCTTCTTCTTCTTCTTCTTCTTCTTCTTCTTCTTCTTCTTCTTCTTCTTCTTCTTCATCTTCTTCTTCTTCTTCTTCTTCTTCTTCTTCTTCTTCTTCTTCTTCTTCTTCTTCTTCTTCTTCTTCTTCTTCTTCTACTAGTTCTTCTTCTTTTGTCCTTGTTACAACAAGTGGAGTATAGACCCACAACCACTCAATCCACGATCTGTGTTGACCAGCCTTGGTTGGTTGGATGTTGGTTTGCTCTATTTTCTAATCTGTGATATAGCCAGTTTTAGACCAACCTTCCCTATCGCCTTCTACGACATGCTCACTAGGTCTACAGTGGTACTATTCTCTGCTTCCCCCTTGGAGCCCCATTACACACGGGTGAAGTGGTATCTTAAACTCAACAAATTGCTTCATCAATCTGAGCAACAGACGGACAGATATACTGGCAGACAGACTGGCACACAGACTGGCAGACAGACTGGCACACAGACTGGCAGACAGTCATTACAGACATAAAATCAACTACGCTCGAAGGGTCCAACAGAAGAAAATAACACACCGTTAGCATTGCTGAGGACTGAACTCGGGACAACTCAAACAATCCCATTCTGTTCTTCTTCTTCTGCGTTCACCCGGAGTTTTTTTTCCCTTCTAATCGGACGTGATTGCGTTGTGCTTGTTTACAGCAGAGCTGCGTTCTTGCCGGCGACACATCCGAATTCTGCGGGCATTTGTTGACCGGGTTAACCTTCCCGGAAGATTCCCCTTCTATACTAAACAGGGATCAACAAACCGCCACGTGCAGATCCCAAAGAAGACAACAAAGCGATCCCTACACACTGACAGCTGTGCAGTCTGACCTATGTGGTCCGCACTGGTAGACTTATTGGACATAGACATACACACTGCAAACATGCCATCTCTGGAAGAAGGAAATTGAGGGGGACTAGTGGAAGAGGCAATGGTGGAAGAAGAAGAAGAAGAAGAAGAAGAAGAAGAAGAAGAAGAAGAAGAAGAAGAAGAAGAAGAAGAAGAAGAAGAAGAAGAAGAAGAAGAAGAAGAAGAAGAAGAAGAAAAAAAAAGAAGAAGAAGAAGAAGAAGAAGAAGAAGAAGAAGAAGAAGAAGAAGAAGAAGAAGAAGAAGAAGAAGAAGAAGAAGAAGAAGAAGAAGAAGAAGAAGATAAACATGTCGAAGGAATAGAGGGAGATTTGAAGAGTGTTCTTAGAAGGGAAAAAAAATAACAAGAAGAAGTAGGCGAAAGAAGAAAGACGGATGAGGCGGAAAAGGAGTGGAGATAGATGGAGAAGAAGAAAGTAGAGGATGAGGAGGAAGAAGGAGCAGGAAGAAGAAGGAGAAGATGGAGGAGGAGATAGAATAAGAAGATGCTAGAAGAAGGAGGAATAGCATTAGTAAGGGGATGGAGAAGGAAAGAAGAAGAAAAGATGAAGAAGACGGAAAGCTTGGAGAAGCACAAGAAGAATATGAGGAAAGAAGACGAAGAAGAAGACTTGCATCACAAGGAGGATTAGAGGGAAAAGATGAAGAGGGAGATAGAAGAAATATACATCATAACACCTTGGCCACTCACTATTCACTCATGCCGAGGAACAAAGGAAGTCAATCTGAAGAGATCCTATATACGTCACCAAAAATGGCCGAGTGCTGGTTCGTCAGCGGAAAGAACAAGGGTAAGCGAAATATAAATAAATCATAAAAAGATAGGGAGGGAGGGGAGGAACGACCACAAAGAGAAAGAATTTGAGTCGGGTCTAATAAAATGTCAGAGGTAGGCTTCGCGAAAACGAAGGGCAGATTTCTGAAGGAGAAAGTGCCAATGCTGGCTGCAGGGGTGATAACAGGAATTTAGTCAAGTGTGAATATAACAAAGTTGTGCTCAATCTGGTTATATCTGAGCGACTTTGGATGGACGGGTTCAGGGTGGGAAGTTGTTTGTGCGTTAAGTAGGTCGTTTATTTGTCAGTGGGACGTAGACATTGCACGAGAAGCCGAGAAATTGACATCCAGCACTTCCAGGTAGAGGACATGCAGGTGGTGGGGTATGGTCGGGGTGGGCGTCTTTGAAATATTAAGATGGAGGTTCAGTTACCTGTAAGACATGGGGGGTTTTCTGTCTGTCTTTCTGTTAGTCCTTCCATTTGCTGATCCATGCACCAACCCACCCACAAACCATTCTCCATCGATCTATCCATGTCTGTTGTCCTTCAGTCCACCCATTCACCCAACTCAGATCCTCCCACCCATCCACCTACTTATCTACCTTTATACCAACCAACCAACCAACCAACCAACCAACCAACCAACCAACCAACCTAGCTATCTACCTTCACGTCTGTCAGTCTCTCTCTCTCTCTCTCTCTCTCTCTCTCTCTCTATATATATATATATATATATATATATATATATATATATATATATATATATATATATATATATATATATGTGTGTGTGTATGTGTCCGTCAATGCTTCCATCCATCCATTCACCCCTCCCATTGATCGACCTACTTACCTATCTGCCTTTCTGTCTGTTTAATAATGTCATTGGGGACGGATGATCGTAAGGTGAACACACACACACACACACACACACACACACACACACACACACACACACACACACACACACACAGGGGCGTCACTAGGGGGGTGCGGGGGGTGCGGGCCGCACCGGGTGACACCACAATAAACAAATTGCAAATTTGACAAAGCATACATAGCAAAATAACAAAAATTTAACTTTGTCCGAGTTTGTCGAAGTTCTTTATTTATGTTTTACCTGAAGTATTGAAGTTATATTGTTCAATTTGTTTTCTTTCTTATGTCCTTATTAACTTTTTGACTTATTTTACAAACATTACTATATGCGATTATATATGGTACAGGAACACTCGGAAGAAGACCATGGTGAAAGTCTAGAGGGGTGACACCAAGAGTTTACCGCACTGGGTGACACCAACCCCAGTGACGCCACTGCACACACACACAACACAAAACACAGACGCACTCACACACACAGCCCATCCAAGCACCAATCTTCCAAAATGTAACGCTCTACTGTGGTCTATCTGAGTATTGGTTGACTTGGGTTCGAACCCGTGGTTCATGCCAAACAACCCGGAACATTCAACAACCCCGGGACATAGCTAGCCCGACCTGGAATCATGTTTATCGTTCTAATTTTGACATTGATCAAAACCTGCTCACTGCCCGGCCAATGTAATGGTTACCGCCCGTGGAGTCACGTGGTGTTGACGCGCGAGAAACAAATGGCGGCCTCCTGTCATCAGTCCTGCTCGTTATTGCGCTGCCGTATTACTCACAGAATCGCCTTGAAATCCCCGAAAACACCAAAATGATGATGATTAAATTTTAAGGTATCTGTTTAAGTCCCCGCTAATCACTGGCATCATGAAGGCTAATAGACTGCAATGGCTGGGGCATATAGAAAGAATGGAAGATAGTAGGGAAACAAAACTCGCTTACACTCAGGAAATAAATGACCGTAGACCCCGAGGTAGATCAAGAAGACGGTGGAGAGATAATATATATACAGACCTACAAGCACTTGGAATCAACGACTGGCAAGAGAAGGTCAATCAGAGAGACGAATGGAGACGGCTTGTATCTGCAGCAAAGAACGTCAATGGCTCGGAATGCTGAAGAAGAAGAAGAGATTGTTCTTATAGCAGGACTTTGCAGAGCGTGGCTTTTAATATGGTACTTATCTAGACAGATATATGAACAGATGAACTCTCGATTTATGTCAATTCCCCTGTCTGGTGCATTTTCATGCCTAATATGAAAATATTTGATGCAAAGTGGGAGGGTATAACTAACAGGAATAGCAACCCATTTCCATTTATGTATTACCTACACATGCATATTGTTTAGTGTCAAGTCTTTGTCAGATATGTTTTTTTTTTGGCGCTCGCTCGCTTTGAACTCAAGTGTAGTCCATACACACTATTTTTAGAATTGATGGGCTGAATTTTGCGTGTGGATTACCTTTTCCTATTACTAGTGTCCCTCGCCATCTGGCGAACCCACTCCGACTTCTGAGGTACGTGTAATTTACGTCTCCAAGTCAAGGACGACGGGTCAATATTTTAGTCCAGCAGTCCGGTGTAGGGGTTGAGCCGTTAGTCAGACATGAATATGAATATGCATATTGTAGTCATCATTCTATTGGGTGTATTTTTAATGACTGTGCATTGTTTGAAAATATTAACGGTCCAAGTTTTGTATTCACCTTCTGTAAAGTTAATGCAACGTAATAGGTAAATACAAAACTTGGACAGGCAAGATTTTCAAATATTTCTGGTCATTGACTTGGGGTCGTAAATTACAAGTACCTCAGAAGTCGGAATGTGGTTCGCCTGATGGCGAAGGACACTGGTAATAGAGAAAGCTAATCCACACGCCAAAAAAAATCAAAAAAAAATCAGTCCATTGCATTAGAAGTGGTATGAAGTGTGTGGACTAAACTTGATTCAAAGAGAACGAACAAAAAAAAAAGTTCTCCATCTCCTAGATCGAACACCTTTCATGGAAGTACTTCTGTGTGTTAGTTTGTATTATTTTCTTTTATTGCTTAGTTTATGTTGTTCCGTTGATAAAGACTTTGATCGCACGGGCAATTGAATCTGTGCATGTGTTTTTCCACCCGTCAAGCTATTAAGTCATACTTTATGTTCTATTCAATTACCTAGAAATTTGAGGCACAAACATCGTGACGTAAGACGCAATTACCCCCAAAATACCAACAAAGAACTAGAATTCCTCTTCTTCGTACACCTTCAACCTCCGTCAACACGAACACACCCAAAATCAGCAACTGCCACCTCAAGTTCCTTGACATCTCCACACAACACAAACCACGAACTTACGTATCAATATGCAAGTCCCCAATCACACCACCACAAAGGCAACTCCTCTGCACTTAACCTACCCACACACCCTCAAACAAAAAGAAGCACATTCAATACCCCAGCTGGCAATGCAAACGAAATCTTCTTAATTAAAAGCCCATTACCACACATTACAGAAAAGCGATACTGTGTTAAAACAACCTACAGACATCAAACTAGCGTTTGTACAGTGAATTCAGCCCGATGAGGCTGTCAATAATACAGACGTGTATTATTTCGGCCCAGGTGCCGCACTATACAACCCTGCAAACGGCGTGTGGCAAGCGAAGATAGTAATTAGCTGTGTATACACATTTGGAACAAATGCTGTGATTTCAACCTTGTGTCTTTTATAAGACAGCACCGGATATATGTTGCGTGAAGACTTTTGGTGCGTTCACGTGTAATATGGGAGGTGTCTGTGTTAGTTTTAGCAAGGGATTCGGTGTGTGTGTGTGCGTGTGTGTGTGTGAGTGTGTGCGTGCGTGCGTGTGTGAGAGAGAGAGAGAGTGTGTGTTTGTATGTGTGTGTGAGAGAGAGAGTGTGTGTTTGTGTCTGGGAGGAGGGAGTTGAGGTGGGGGTTAATTGTGAAGCAATGGGGCTACAAAGACAGACAAACATACGGGCAGACAAACAGGCAGGCAGAAAGACATATAAAGACCGACCGACCTGCCGACCGAGCGACAGACAGACAGATAGATAGATAGATAGATAGATAGATAGATAGATAGGTAGATAAGGGAAGCACAGAGTAACAACACTGTAACTCTCAATGCATGTCGTACGTATCCACAAAGGAAGGTTGGCGTGAGACTGACTACCTCACACCGTAGAGAATAATTGCTGGGACATGCAACCAGACATCGGCAGGTCTAGAAAGCTCTTGGTGTGAGTTGGTTGAGGGCATGAAGAAGAAAAAGTAGAAGATGGCGAAGAAGAAGAGGAGGAAGAAGAGGGGGAAGAAGAAGAAGCAGAAACTGAAAAGAAGGTGAAAAGAAGGAGGAGAAGAAGAAGAAGAAGAAGAAGAAGAAGAAGAAGAAGAAGAAGAAGAAGAAGAAGAAGAAGAAGAAGAATGAGTAACGATTAAAATATAAAGCCAGAAGCACACTGTGTAAAAGTTTAATGGTGCACTACTGTATGAGGGAAGTGAACATGCGCTACAGCAAACCAGAATAATGAAAAACATAGATTAAAACCATTAACCAGAAAACAGCACTCAACAAACACTTAAATGAAATAATTATTGAAAAGATGAAAATAACGCGAATCAAAGCCAACAATGTGAAAAAGTAAAACCACAAATCTAAAAACCAGAACAAAGAGAAAACGACCGCTTAATGAGAAAGCGTTTTGATATAAGCTCGTTCTGTTTCATTTCGCTTCATTTTCACCAATTTGAAATAAATAAATTTGTCAGTACATTCTCTTTAACTCGCAGTGCTAGCATTGATTCCGTCCCACCAATTAACGCCTTCACTACACCAAAAATTTGCGTTAATGAACTCAGTTACTCAATTAATTTTGCTTTAATGAAGTGTCAGGGACAGACCGCGTACCTACAAATAGTGAATCGGCTTAAATGTGTTTACTGGGATCCACTTCCTGGCATTAGTCACGTGCGGGATGACTTAATAGTTTGAAGCCAGTGTCAATACCCAGGTCAGATTTAGCCCTCGACAGCTGTCTCGTGTACTTGCAAGTTTCACTGTCTGTCTATTTGTCTGAGAGCAAAACTCTCGTTGTTTGTCTGTTCATCTGGTAATTTTTAAGTCAGTTTAAAATACCTGAATCCTGGCTCCCATAGAATAGACCCACGGTGAGGAAACACGAGGACAGTGTAACTATTCGCTCTCTTGTCTGGGAATCCACAAGGCAACCGAAATAGCGGGACCTCCCAAAACAGAGAGATAGCCAAAGATAAGACGGACTGGCGAGGTTTGGTTGAGGGTCTGTGTGCCCATGAGGGATACAATACAGGAGAAGAAAAAGAAGAAATAATGGGTTATAATTTAAAAAAAAAATAGTTGTGTTAGCTGCGTGCCATTTACAGGACGTTGTAATCAACCCCAGTATTAGTAGGCCGTTAGTAATTTACTGAGAAGTATCTGGTCGAGAGGCTAGAATGTCTAATGCTCCTTCCGGAGACCCTGGTTCGAATCCTCGGATGTTTTTTTTTTTTTTTTTATTGTTATTTTTCTGTCGGAGGCAAAAAGAAAACCTCAAACCTGCACAGTTTGCGGCGACTGCAGTAACCAGGCAGCCTTATTTCCTCAGACTTAAGACACTCCCCCTCTCTCCTTCATGTCCTACACTGTTAGGTACTATAAGCTGTAGACGACCGTTTTTTTTTTTGAGGGGAGGGGGAGGGTGGTTGGGGTGGGGGTGGGGAGGGAATAATATACTAGAGATTTTTTAGGGTCAGTAGTTTGCCATTGAACCTAAAATATCCCTAGTAAATTACTGTCCCCAGAAATAAAAACAATTCCCATTTGCCGGACTCCGTAGCGAAAGCAGTATGGACGCGCTTCGTAATCCCGCTTACCCGCTTTCGAAACACAGCTGCGCGCGATTTGGCAGCAGACCGCGTAGCGCTGGGTTTTAACGAACTGATATAGGATCCGGTCGTTCAGAAAACAAAGGCAAACTACTGAACTTAAATTTGCCAAGACATGGAGAGAAAAAAGTTTGCCATTGCTTTCACAACCACCGGCGGTTATATCATTGAAATCTACGCATAGGGGTCTGCTTCGAAATCGTCTGCAGCTGATTTTGAAACCTGGACTGGGGGAATGTTGGAGCGCGTTCATTGCTCTTGAGCCACAGAGCAGGAAATACGCAAGCAAGTAACGGACGTTTAGCGTGCCTTTAGTTCAGTGTGTGACATATTGTGCTAACCCCATAGATTATAGTACCATCAGCAAGCGATTATTGTTGTGGACAAAATGAAGAAAAAGAGGCAGCAGAAGTAGCAGCAGCAATAGCAGCATCAGAAGAAGAAGAAGAAGAAGAAGAAGAAGAAGAAGAAGAAGAAGAAGAAGAAGAAGAAGAAGAAGAAGAAGTAGAAGAAGAAGAAGAAGAAGAAGTAGAAAAGAAGAAGAAGAAGAAGAAGAAGAAGAAGAAGAAGAAGAAGAAGAAGAAGAAGAAGAAGAAGAAGAAGAAGAAGAAGAAGAAGAAGAAGAAGAAGAAGAAGAAGAAGAAGAAGAAGAAGAAGAAGAAGAAGAAGAAGAAGAAGAAGAAGAAGAAGAAGAAGAAGAAAGAAGAAGAAGAAGAAGAAGAAGAAGAAGAAGAAGAAGAAGAAGAAGAAGAAGAAGAAGAAGAAGAAGAAGAAGAAGGAAAAGAAGAAGGAAGGAGAAGGAAGAAGGAGAAGAGAAGAAGAAGATCCCGACTGTTAGTATCGTTTGAGGAAGATCAGCTCACTTTAATCTCGTGTTAATAAGTAGTAAACATAAATGGACTGCTACCCCTGTTAGCTATACACTCCCACTTTGCATCAAATATTTTGCCTTAACGCAATCTCAAGAACAAATTAGACACATTAGCATCAAATTGAGAGAATTCAGATGTTGATAGCAAAATGTCTAGTGTATCAAATTCCTATCACACATGAAGAGTTTAAAATGTATTTTCGACATGTACAGTCACATTTATGAACATACTAAGTATATGTTTACAGGAGTAGCGTTGGTAAAGTTGTTAATTCAACATTTACAGTAATATGTTAGTTAGTTAGTTAGATTGATTGATTGATTTAGGAATCGACATCACAGCATTCGGGGCATTCCCATAAGTGCTCCGTCCCCATTCTCAGCAGCCAGCGAAGAGTTCCAACACTAATAGTACCAGTAGCATTCTGATTATAAGTCCGTGTCGCCTTTCCTCTGAGCGTTGAGCGTCGGCCAGATCCCTTCGTCACTCCTCGTTGTCTCATTCTTGCCAGACCATGGTAATCCATTTGCTCCTCCGAGGTGTGCACGTGCTCCCACATCTGCCTTGTCATGTATCAATACTCCACCAAGTTCTGCAGAGCCAGCCAATCTGTCCGACTGTTCATTTCCCAGCACACCGGCATGCCCCGGAGAAAAGATCCAGGCGATGCTTGTCACCCGTGACCTCCGAAGCGAAGCAAGCCACTCCGCACGAAGCCTGCCCGTCCTCACCCTCGTCAGCATGCTTTCTGAGTCAGTTACAATCGTGATATGTGTGTGTGTCGTATTCTCCATCCAGCGGAGAGTCGCAGTGACTGCCTCCACTTCCATTCTTAAGCTGGATGTTGTGGTTAGTTAGTTAGTTAGTTAGTTAGCCTATCAATCTGTCAGTTAGTGAGCTAATTAGTTAATTAGTCAGTCAGTTAGTCAGTCAGTCAGTCAGTTAGGTAGATAGTTAGTTAGTTAGTTAATTAGTTAGTTAGATAGTTAGTTAGTTAGTTAGTTAGTTAGTTAGTTAGTTAGTTAGTTGCGGCTCCAACTTCACGGCAAAAGGGTCGCCACATTATGCTCCGTTCCTGTGCATTTAACCGTGTTGCCAGACGATGATTTGTTACACTGTGCATCAAAGAAGCATAGTAACCACAACCAGACCACAGATGTATTTATACTTCCCCATAGCAGTGTTGAGACCATGTGCTACCCATGCAGCATAATCCCTCTCACGGCCTGCCTAGTTTACTCCAGAGGAAAGGTAACACCACCAATACGCCTGGAACAAGACAAGCTGCAGAAGCTGCCGGATCAGCATAGCAATGCTCCAACTGTCCGCCTGTTAGAGCTTCGGTTGTAGACCAGTTGCCGACCAAAGCTTAGTGCCTGGTCTGCCCCGCCATGACATTTAATCTTTAAGGTGCATTTCTATTGTGTTAAGGGTGCGAATGTGCATGCCACATCTGACCAACCCAGTACAGCGCAAAGCAACCGCAGCAGTTATTTATTTATCTTTGTAATATTCAAGGAAAGTTTGCTTTCAGCAGTTCACCATTGCTTTCTGAACTGCCGACGATTATTCCATTTGCGAAAATCATCCCAAACCGGTTTGCTTCCAAATCGCATGCAGTTGGTTTCGAACCCGACACACTGGAATTACGAGATAACTGCGTTCACTCCCCTAATCCACCCACCCGGACACCCTAGTACAGCATGTACTTACACACACCCTGAATACCACCCCACAACTACCCGTTCCCTACTTCATCTTTAGTACGAAAAAAGGCAAGAATAATTACTAATAACAGCGATGATAATACAACAATAAAAACAATAATAATCTTAATATTTCTTCACTGCCTGATCACCACTGCGAGATCAGACTTTTGTGCACGGGGCAACATTGCCGGGTCTATTCCGGAATTCGTGCAGACATGTTTCCCTTATAATTAGTTCATCGAGTTTTACTTCTGCATTATTAGACGCCATGTCGGGTGTATTTACCTCTTCGACTCCCGTCTGTAATAACAGAACGCGGTAAAATTACCTTACACTGGCTAGTAATTACTCTCTGAAAAGTTCATTATACATTAATGAAAAACCGCAGTCAGCTGTAGCGAAATAAATTCTCCCTGTGTTTTCTCGTTGGTAGCTCGGGAGCGAATCTCCCTTCGTACAGACGTCATGATTACAATAATTGTTAACTCTTTGTCTACGAGCCTCCTCTCACAACACCTCCAGAAAAATGCCATGTTTGTGGAAATGTCAATCCCTGGGCGATGCAGACGACGGGAATGACGTGAGGGAGTAAAATTATACGTATTGATCCGCACTTATATGTGGGTTCTTTGATGTTGAATGTTTTCCTTGACTTTTTTTTTCAGTTTCTGTCAATATTTGTGAACGCATTTTCCTCATCGTCCTTCTGATTCTTCTTTTTCTTCTTGTTCTTCTGCTGCTGCTTATTCATCATAATCTAGTCTTCTTCTTCTTTCCCTCTTCTTCCTCTCTTCTTCCTCTCTTCTTCTTCTTCTTCTTCTTCTTCTTCTTCTTCTTCTTCTTCTTCTTCTTCTTCTTCTTCTTCTTCTTCTTCTTTATCTTCTTCTTCTTCTTGACCACCACCACCACCATCAACAACAACACCAGCAACAAAACACCAACAACAAAAACACCAACAGCACAACAACAACAACACCAACAGCAAAACAACAACACCAACAACTACACCAACAACAGTAACACCAAAAACAACACCAACAACAAAACAAATAACACCACCACCAACAACACAACACCAGCAACACAACAAAAACAACAACAACAACATTAACACACAACATCAACAACAACAACACCAGCAACAACAGCATCAACACTGCAACAACAATATTATAACGACAACATAAACAACACTACAACAACAACAACACCGCCAGCAACAACACCAACGACCCTATAACAACACCAGCAACAACACAACAACAATACCACAACAATAACACCAGCACGAAAACCAACAACACTACAACAACAACACCAGCAGCAATACCAACAACACTAACAACAACAACACTACAACGACACCAACAACACTACAACAACAACAACACTACAACGACACCAACAACACTACAACACCACGAACATTACTACAACGACACCAACAACACTACAACAACACCAACAACACTACAACAACAACAACACCAGCAACAACACCAATAAAACCAACAGCAACACCAACAACACTACAACAACAACATCACCAAAACCACCAACACCACCACCACCAACAACAAATATAAACCTAACACTGAAAACTTGAACCTCTGTTCAAAAGTCATTCTTGTAGACTAATGGAAATTATCGACCTGCCCGTATACAACTGTAACTCCAATACACAGGTAAGGAATTCACGGTTCACCTCAGACACTGGAGTTTTGATGTAATTAAGAAGGCGCAAATTAATATTCGGTGGCTGAGGCAATAAATCAAGCGCCATAAACGCAATTACATTACAAAGCTTGGGTTGTGAGAGAGGGGGAATGGGGAGAATGGAAACGACTTCAGTATGAGTGCATATTGATGTGTGGATATATAGAACGGGGGGAGATAGGGTTGTGTGTGTGTGTGTGTGTGTGTGTGTATCTTTGGAGAGAGAGAGAGAGAGAGAGAGAGAGAGAGAGAGAGAGAGACGGACGGACAGATAGATAGACGGACAGATAGATAGACAGACAGACAGACAGACAGACAGGTAGGTAGGTAGATAGATAAATAAATAGATAGATAGATAGATAGATAGATAGATAGATAGATAGATAGATAGATAGATAGATAGATAGATAGATAGATAGATAGATAGATAGATAAAGTTGACTATATCGTGGACACGCATGACAAACGCTAATGGAAAATAATTACAAGCGATCTTCGGTGCGAAGATGACACTAAACGAAGAAGGTGATGATGATGATGATCATATATCAAAAGCCAGTTTGCTCTGAAATGTCTCTGTTCCAGAACAGAAGAATATCTGGCAAGTCTCCAATTTGCTCTCGGCGGAAACGGAGAAAAATAACTAACACGTGGATGAAACGCCACAAAAGAGGCGCAGAATACAACAAGAAAGAAAGAAAAGTAGGAGAAGTACACAAGAAGCATATGGTCCCAAACCTAGCCCAGAGGAGGTAAAGTCTGGACGTCAAACTTCTTGAAATAAAGGAGCTGTTGTGTTTGAAATGTCACTCGGCGGCTGTGCGCCCCTGTAAGAAATCATGATGCTTACATAAGTAATATGTCGCTGCTTGGTTAAATGTCATTACAGACGTACTTGTAGAGATGGAAACTGTCATGGCGGCAGACGCTAAGAGTAGTCGTTCTTTGTTTTTATTTGCCCTCGTGTTATTTGGGCAAAGATGGCGGAGAGAAAATGTAGGGCACATATTGTTTACAATGAAATTTATAACTGATCCGGCGATTGTTTGTGGATTTGTTGATTTTGTAGGATCAGTTACATTCTTGTGGTTGTTCACTTTTGTTCTTCGTGTTTCTGTTATCCTGATGCCTCGGTTGAACAAACACCACAGAGGGTGCTAGATGGCAAACATATAGAAGACAAGAGGAAGGGGCAGGCCAAGAAACAGGCGTGCGGAAGTCAGCATTACTGAATGGATAAAAGCACTTGTTCTTAAACTTCCAATGCGTTGATATCGAACCGGCGGGTTCAACTCATACACCGGTCAGTCGGACGGACAATTTGACTTCTCATTCTTAACTTGCGGACATAAATTATAGTACCTGAGGTATATTTTGGTCCACACCTGCTTCATTTGAAGACAAGCTCTATGGAGATATCAACAAGCTCAAATTGACCGCAGCTTACTTTACATTCAGGTTAACATCTAAAGGTGCATGAAGAAGTACTTAGACTGCCACGCTCCATACCACAGGTATGTCGGTAACAAAGGCGTCCGAGAGGCATGAAATGGAATATTGCTTGGCTAGCAAATCCATTACGTGTAAATTCCAAATTAAAAGTTCATAGTGTGGGCGTCATCAAAGATGGAACAAGCGTCCCAATGGCACGAAATTGAATATTGCCTGGATAGCAAATCCATTAAGTGGAAAGTCCGAATCGAAAGCTCACTGTGTGGATGTCATCTGCAGACAGCATCCTTCAGGTTTCCGGAGGAACAGCCCGTGGTGAACGGAAGGCCCAATATACGGAAGTGAGGCTAAGCAGCCATGTGCAGGACGTGGCGATTCCTTGGGTGAGCCCAGTACCAGAGCGCTATGTATCGGCTCTGCAATTATGGAAGCCTCCTTGGATAGCGGGGAAAGCCCATGATCTGCCCCTGCCTTCCGTTGAGGGCTGACCATTATGTCTTCGGCTGTTCTATATGGGCCAGCTGGGATGGGGGATAACACCACAACAGTGAGAGTCAAACGTCTTACGAAACCCCCCGGGAAAGTTAACTTGGTCAACAAATGCCCGCAGAAGTCGGATGTGTCAAACTAACGGCGCAAGAACGCAGCTCTGCTCTAAACTGGCACAACGCAATCAAGTCCGAAAAAATAATAATCCGGATGAACGCAGAAGAAGAAGAAGAAGAAGAAGAAGAAGAAGAAGAAGAAGAAGAAGAAGAAGAAGAAGAAGAAGAAGAAGAAGAACCTGAGAAGTTGCCGTGGGTTTGCCTGAGGGACACTTGTGATTAGGGACAGCTAATCCACACGCAAAACTGTGTAAAGTGCACTAGAAGTTGTAGCATGTATATTATATGGACTACACTTGAATTCAAAAGCAAGTGGGAAAACAGGTGTGCACAGATCTTTAACACAATGTTTTGCCGTAAGGTATGTAAATAACAAAGACACAAACAATAGATTGCGCAATGTACTGCCTGGCATGTTCAGCCGCATCTCGTCTGGTGTAGACAGCAAAACTGCATAACATAAATTAACGAAATAAGATAAATCCTTCAAGTTGAAATATAAAACACAGTAATTTAAATTGTCTACCGCTGTAATTTTAAACTGAATACGGTGTATTTGTGTTTACACAAAGTTGACTTGGTTATGTGTATAGCAGTGGCTTCAGCAAACTTTAAAATTCGTTCCTTTTGTGTGATAAACAACACACCAAACGCATTTTTGAAGGATTTATATTGTTGTAGCAGTCAGCGTGGCCGAACGGATAAACGCGCTTTAACTCTTAAACTTACGGTGCGATGACGTCAGGGTAGCGGTATCTACCCTTAAGCCGGTCAGTTGGACATAGATGAGGATCCTCTCCTGTGCTACGAAGTGCGTGCACTGCTGATATTCTCCTTGTGTGATCTGTGAAATGAGACTGATCGCTTATCGAGACACACGAGTGCCTTCGAAGTGAACCCTAACCAACAGGACAAGAATGTGTAATAACACGGCTCTAAACTTCGTGTCCAGTTCGTTAGTTGTCGGATTGTCATCACTGCACATTGAAACATTCAGTCCATAATTGTTATGGGTCTACTTCTCAATACCTCCCTTAGCGTGTAGCAGTTGGCAACAACAGTTCTGCGTCGGTTGACTATTCTTCTCCTCTCTCTCTCTCTCTCTCTCTCTCTCTCTCTCTCTCTCTCTCTCTCTCTCTCTCTCTCTCTCTCTCTCTCTCTCTCTCTCTCCTCTTGCATTACGAGCTTGTCTTTTTTCGCTAGCTTGCTTTGATCTCAAGCATAGTCCATACACACTACTTGTAGCTAGTAGCACTATACTGAATTTTGCGTATGGATTAGCTTTCCCTATTACCAGATTCCCTCGCCATCTGGCGAACGCACTCCGGCTTCAGAGGTACTTGTAATATACGTCCCCAAATCAAGGACAAGAAATCAACATTTTAGTCCAAGTGACCGGTATAAGGGTTGCACTCGCAACCTCAGCATAATCACACCGGATATTTAAAAACCCAACTCTCTTATCCATTCAGCCAATCTGACACTCGGTTTTGACTTGATGCTCTTGCAGTCAGGCCCAAGCTTGCAGATTCGAAGCCATTTATTGATTCGTTTAATCGCCCTACCTATCTTCCGGGACTCACTATATCGGCCTGATCCATTGCTCGTCCGCTTCCCACAATCGCCAGACTCTTAAGTCCATCAGCACGTGATTTTCCCCTTACACCCGCGTGTCCTAGCACAAACTCCATGTCTAACGCTGCTTAACCAAAACGTCAAAGAATATGCAATGAAACGACCCCAAACTCCTTGTCTTGTAGAATTCAAAGGTCAATCCGTACATTCTGGCAGTTAAATTTCCACAACTGCAGAGACCCACTTCAATTCCTGCTGCTTGGCAACAGAGCAGGAATCACGTGGTTGCAAATTTTAACTTCCGGGGTCACTGCTCGTGGAAAAGGTCAGGCTAGGGGGAAAAAGCACTTGTATTTGTTCATTGCTAAAGTGATAGTCTTGCGTATAGGTTGTGATTGTATAGCAAGATGTTTGCAATTTGTTCCATGTTTACAATATTGGGATAATAGAACACAGGCCGCGATGCTGCCAGGATACATAAAACACAGTTATAAACATAAAATTCAGTTATAAAATTAGTTATACCCCGAATACTTTTAACAAATTTGCGCACGTGCTAACGTTAAGCACTTGTGCAACTCCGGCAACGAAACAATATTCACATTTATATTCTGCATCCCTCACACGTCTGCTAATGAACTCGTCTTAATTCAATCTAAAACTTAACAATATGCAATTCGGTGAAGAGTCCATTACGAGTGGAGGGTATGAGGGTGGATAAAAATAGCTTAATTGTCTGGTAGAGTGAAAAAGTGGACGCAGATGTTGGAGAAGGCGGGTTGTTTTTTCAACGCTATCTGCATGCTCTCTAGCCGTGTCTAGATCGACAAAGGGCGTCATCCGCCAACGCCTGTTAATACCAACCATTTAATTCCGTACATCTCCTCCAACACGATTA